>VDFB02338554.1:0-49832 GCA_007258455.2 Sequoia sempervirens | reverse complement strand
GTAAGGTGTTCATTTTGGAGGAATAAGTATTTTAAAGACAATAATGTTTTATTTTATAAAATAACCCCTTGTCCTAGTATTATGACTTTAAGTTGTTTTAAAGAAGGGGACCTTGAGGGGTATTGTCTCATGAAGGAAATATTTTATATTTCTAAAGTCAAAAAATATTACTTGGAGAAAAGGACGCCATTTTATGAAGGAAAAGATTTTAAAATAAATAAATATTAACTTCATGAAAGGGGGCGCCCAAATTGGAGGGAAAAGAAGACAATTCAAATTTGAAAATTAGGGTTTCTTTTCTAGAAGCTTCTGGAGGGTCTTCTCAAAATTATATAAGGAAGCCTTGGGCCTTCATTTCAGTATCTTATGACTTCTATATTGTTATGCTGCCAAAATGGTAACAGGATTGCTTCGAGGAATGAATGCCTCCTAGCCTTGGCTCGACTTCGTGCTTGAGAGATAGCACCTAGTGGAGAGGTTTGCTTGTTTGAGTGACATTTTGTAGTGAGGTTTGCATCTGTAGTTTGGGTTTACTTGTGTAGTTCAGTTTATTGCATTTTATGTCATTTTCTGGAGTTGTTGATAACAGGGCTGAATCTATAGTTTCACTCATAAATCAAAAAATACAAAAAGAGTTGTTCTGGGTATTGTCTCATTGGTTTTCTCTGTTGGAAGAGACCCTTCATGAATATTTGCAGATTTTAATACGAAGTATATGATTTTATAAAGCAAATTCGTCATTCCTTGTAGGGCGCCCTTTTTGGAGTGCTTTGGGATCCGTGCCATTAATTAATAGCCACTTTTAGCTGTCCTTTCTCATAACTAAACTAGGCACCATCATTTTAAGAGTATTTTGCATCAGTTTTTATGTAATTTGAGTGAGAAATGAGTGAGTTGTGAGCTTTTCTTTGAGTTTATGTATTGCTGGTTCTGTAATTCATGTTGCTGGTCTTTCAGATCAGACTTGAGAAAATTGCATATTAGCGAAGGACGGGTGTTAGGAATTCATTATTGACCTAGTGGATGACATCTTTACTATTGCAGCAACTTGTAGAGCTTAAATCCTTGATCTTGCAGGCATTCCACTTCTCATTGTAAGCTGAACAGTAGTACTGTCAGAAATTCTCTCAGTTTTGCTTATCATATTTGTAATTGCCCACTGAATAAGTGGAAGAGGCTGGCTTGCCGCCTATTTACTTTGATTTGCATTGTAATATCATACATCTCCGCCCTATGGTAGCTCCATTCCCACTCTGGGTTTGAAAGCACATTCTGGGTGTTGAGTTTATTTCGAAGTTGCATTTGTATTTCTTTCAATCTCCACCATATGGTCGCCTCATTCCATTCTGGTTTGGGTAGCACATACTTGGTGTTGAGTTACTTTAAGTTGCAGTTCTAATTTATTGTACTGACGATCCTCTTGCCATATGACAGCCTCTCTCTGGTTGAGATTGAGTGCGCATTCTTGGCAAAGAGTTATATTGTAACTGTTAGTTTGATTTATCTAACCCTAACGGGTGTGTTGCATTGCTGATTGTAATTCAAAAATCGAAAAAATTTGGTCCGGTTCATTACAGAACTCTTGGCACATTTTATCATTGTTGCCTCCAAAAATAATATCATCCACATACACTACAACAATCAATTGACGATCACCTTCAATTTTCAAATACAAACAATTGTCAGCAATACCCCTTTTAAACCCCTGTTCTTGTAAATACTTGTCCAATCTAGAGCACCAAGCCCTAGTGGCTTGTTTCAACCCATAAAGAGCTTTCTTGAGTCTGCATACTTAGTCCTCATTTTTCGACAAGATAAATCCTTCAGGTTGTTCAATGTACACCTCTTCTTCTAAATATCCATTTAGAAATGTTGGCTTAACAAATGCCAAGAACATCCTTATAGCCTCTAACCGTACAAAAGCGGCAAATATCTCTTCAAAATCAACTCCTTCTACTTGGGCATATCCCTTACACACCAACCTTGCCTTGTTCCTTACAACTTGGCCATCTTCGTTCAATTTATTTTTTAACACCCACTTGGTACCAATTTCAGTCTATCCTTGGGTCTCAGGTTAAATTCCCAAGTTTCATTATTTTCCATTTGATCCAACTCCTCTTCCATAGCTTTTACCCAGTACTTATCTTCTTGAGCTTCTAAAAAATTCTTGGGTTCTACTTTAGAGAGGAAGCACAGATTTGCATGTTCCGATGTACAATCCAATCTCTTTCTTGTCTAGATTTTTGTGTCTTTGTCATTGAGAATCGGATCTTCTGGATGATTCCTTTGAACAAATCTTGATGGTGTCTTTGATGATGTCTTTGTTCAATTTATTCCTCCACTTCATCTTCTTTGCAATTTTCTTCTTCTTGACCATCAACTTCTTGTTGCATTGTTCTTTGATTCCTTTCATCATCCACTTGGACATTTGCACTTTCAATAATTTTGTGCAATCTTTTATTGTAACACCTGTAAGCTTTGCTCCTTGAAGAGTAACCAAGGAAGATACCTTCATTCACCCTGAAGTCGAATTTTCCCAAATCTCCCTCATCTCTCCTTATATAGCATTTGCTCTCGAATACCTTGAAATACTTCATTGTTGCAAGCCTACCCCTCCATAGTTCATATGGTGTTATGGATTTGTTTACTCTGATTTGTCCTCAGCTCACAATGTGAACTGCTTCTCTCCAAAAAGTGTCTAATAACTTGGACTCATTTAACATGGCCCTTGCCATTTCTTAGACAGTTCTATTCTTCCTTTCCTAAACTCCATTTTGTTGTGGAGTTCTTGCAGCAAAAAAAATTCTTATACCATGTTGTTCACTGAATTCTTCAAATTCGTTTGATGTGAACTCTTCTCCTCTATCCAATTTCAAACATTTAATTTTTAGACCGGGTTCATTCTCAACTAAGGCCTTCAATGCCTTATACTTTTCAAAAGCTTCAGATTTTTCTTCCAAAAATGTAACCCAAGTCATTCTTAAATAATCATCAATTAGTAACATGAAATAGCTCTCCCCATGTACAGTCTTTGTTTTCGTTGGCCCACAAAGATCTAATTGAATAAGTTCCAATAGCTTTGTTGTAGAATACTCCTTGGCTATTAACTTATCCTTGTTGCTTCCCATATTGGCATTGCTCAAAAATGGTATTTGAAGGCTTCAAAATCTTTGCCATGTCTCTTACTGCCTGCTTATTGCTTATTTTGACAAGATTGTCAAAATTTATGTGTCCCGTCCTTATATGCCATAGCCAACGCTCATCTTCTTTAGCCATATAACACTTTACACCTTTGATTTCACTAAGGATGTAGAGGTTATTGCCTATTCTACTTGCATCTGCAATCAATTTTCCTTCTTGATTTCGCATGAAATGTGAGTGTGTTCTTGGTCACACATTTGACTCACTTAGAACATTATGCTTCAACCCTTCAACATATAGAACATTCTCAATTTTTGTTCTTCCATTATCCAAGCTAAGAGTACCTCTTCCAATTATCTTTGCTGCAGCATTGTCCCTAAATTTCACCGTCCCTGCATTCACATCCTTTAAGGTGAGGAATTTACTGTTGTCACCAGTCATGTGGCTTGAGCAAACACTATTAATATACCGTTAGTCTCTCTCATTTTGAGCATGTAGAGCAGTTTGCACAAACATGGATCTCTCCTTTACATGTTTTTGCATGTTCCTCCTTTTGCCTAGCCATAGTATCCTCCTTATTGTTTTGTTTGGGAGGATCTAAAAAATCACTTACAAAAGCATGCAGTGTGCCCAAAATAGTTGCATTTGCAGCATATAACACTGTAGTCTACTAAGGAGCAAAAGAGTTATAGTTCCTATTTGTTAACTCAAAAGGACTTTTATTCTTATTCTAGCTAAAATTTCTTGCATGAGTCCTACAATCTATTGCTTTATGACCATGTTGGCATTTAAATTAGCACCTTTGGAGTGCTGATTGTAAACGTTCAGCTATTTCAAATGTTTTGCAACACTTCTTCGTTATTTAAAGAGGAGAAGTCCCTCTCTGCTGAAAGCGACGCATAAGGGAATGGTAAACTAAGGTTCCTATCTTTTTGTACTTCAGCGGTAGGACACAAGGGTGCACAAACACAATGCGCCGCAGCTAAGCTTTTTCTTTGGTTTTTGCAGATCTTAACTACAACTATTCTAGCTTTTAATCTATTGAATATCCTCAAGGTAAACAGAGCATGAGGGTATAGGAGAGGAAATGGATTGGTTGGATCACCTGAATTCGCCGTCTCCTGAGAATATGGCCGAGGCTCTGAACTCTCGGATATATGCTGGGATAAGGTTGGTACAAGCAAACACTCTTTACGGTAAACTGGATCTGAGACCTGCCAAGGAGGAGGAACCCCTATCCGAGGTATGGGCTAGGAAACGGGTTACAAGAAACAAGTTACGATGCCTTGGCCTACAAACTTGCTTAGGAGGAGGAACCCCTATCCGAAGTATAGTTTGAAGGGCAATACATGAAACAAAAACAAACGATAACTGCTGATGACAAATATCCAAGGAGGAGGAACCCCTATCCGAGGAGGGAAATGAAATAACAAGCTATTTGATACAAGACGTAGAAAGAACTCAAATATATAGATCAAAATGCAAGCGCCTTCTGATATTCTTCTTCAAGCTTCATCAACAAATTACAAAGGTTGGGATAGCAAAGGCACGAAATCATGCACAATTACAATCAACCAACGAACTCTCATCCAAGAGTGAACAGATATTCGCTTTCAAAGTTGTTGGCAACAATGGCGCAGCAATTTTGCATAGCAAGTAAAGGTTAAACAAACAATGAGCCCAAGGCTCTTATTTATAGAACTCAAAGGAGTGGGCAACCCCAAAATCTCCTTGAGTTAACAATGAGTTCTTGCCAGTCAATTAGCAAGATTTATTCCTAAAAAGGGGGAACAAGCAGTTAACTGGAAGACTACTTCAGTTAACTAAAAGTAAACAAAGAGTCAACTGGAAACTACTTTAGTTGACTGAAAGTAAACTAAAGGTGAAACTTTAATGTAAGTATCCCTCCAAAATAGACATCAACATTTAGTGGAGATCTAAGATCCACAAATTATGGAAGCTGATTAGACATCCTTAATCAGTGGGATCTGACAATGCATGATTTAAGGGATATGGAATTAACTTGCAAAGGGGCATCAAGTTAACTCCAATTACATTTAATGTCATCTTGAGTTGACTTGGAAAGAAGCATCAAGTCAAACTCAAGTATCATAAATGCCACTTGGAGGGTGTAGGACGTCCTTCTTTGGTGCCTTTACAGCTCACCATTAATCAGCAATGTTTTTATCCATTCGTTGACTTCATCAGCCTCTGGGGAGTTAATGCTCTGTAGAATGATGGCGTGGCGTCCGAGCATTACCTCACTTGTTGTGAGTTGATTTCTGAAGTCTATACACTGAGATGTTGCCTCTTCGAACTTGGTTGATAAAGCTGCCACCTTAGCTAGCTTGCAACCATCTGGATTATCAAGAAAGGTACTGCGGATAACGTCTTTGAACTGATATTGTACAGTGACCATCTCAATGTATTCTCCTCCCTCATGCTGATATTCCATGCAAGGGAATGATATTACCAACATTCTTGCGAAGTTGATAATAGTGGAGACCACCCGTCTGTAGTCAATCAACTCTACTGAATGGGCGTCATAGGCTTTCACCTTGTACTAACTGCTATTTCCAAAGCAAAGAGATGTTGCTTGTTTCCGGAGTAGACTGATTGATATGCCAATTGCAAGTCTACAATTGTGCTCTTGTCTTATAGCCTCTTCTCTGCAATTCTCCGTTTTGATTGTTGGATCTCTGCACGAAGTCCATGTGCTCTATCCCGTAACTGGTATAGATTTGCCAGTATACATCTACCTTTGAGAACAAACTCTTCCACTTGATCTCTCAAGTGTTTTCCGTATGTTATCAGTTGTTGATGATTTTGTTCTGCGGGGAGATCTAGCAATCCTGCTGGTAAGGCTGGGATGTTCGGGGTGCCATACATCAAGCTGGAAATGTATGACCTCAGTTGTTGATTTTCACCCTTTAAGGCTGCTTTTTCTTTTCCATCCTTGGCCATTCCTTCTTGTGCGCTCACCGAAGCTATTCTGAGAAGATCTACCTCCACTTGTCGTGTAGTCTTCCCGAGGTTAAGTTTAGACAATGTATAGTCTTCTACTTGTACCTCGTGTATGTTTTTCTCTACTGGTGGGGTAGCAGTCTCTATGATAATTTCACACTCTGCATTCCTTTCTATGCGAACTTGCTTCTTCACCAACATGTCTTGTGGGACGTGGTCGAATTCAGTGAAGTCAAGTTTATAGGAGGGTTTTTCCCTCTTTCTTCCTAGGAAGCCTTCAAGCCAAATGGAATCTCGGCTAACTTCACTAGGTGGAGGAATATGGGGCCCTTGAATGCCCGATGTGTGAGACTGTGCTAGAGCAATGTCTCTCGGTGGCGAGTCCAAGTCAATGAGGACTTGCGACTGCTGTGATAGTGGTGATATTGGCAGCTCTGTTTCCATAACAGGTACCGTTTCTGCTGCTGGTTCTGCTATTGGCTCTTCAGCAACTATTGTTGTTGGCTCCTCAGCAATAACTTCTGTTGGTTCTGGGGTAGCAATCTCTATTCCTTGCTCTGGGGCAGCAATACCCATGACTATTTCAGGGTTGTGTGTGGCTTTCTCCACAGGTGTCCTCTGTGTTCTGGGCTTTGTAGGCTTCGACATCCTCATCCCTAGGGGAGGATTGCACCACTGCTTTTTCCTAGGCTTCTTTCTTGAACTAGAAGGTGGGGTAGACTGAACCTATGGCGGCTTTGTTCTGTGAGGTATCACCTTCCTTGATTTCTTGCTGTCGAGATAGAGTTGGTTGTTTCTAACCACTCTACTCATTCTTTCCTCTATAGATGTGTTTTCCTTGGCATACCAATCCACTCTTGGGAGCAGTTGGGAGTCAACTGAATCTACGAAGAATGAGGGGAGAATGACTTCCCCTTCATCGTCGGATAAGCCCTCGATGTCTGCTGACATAAAATCAACAATTTGCAGGAGCTTGATCCTGCTATAGTTCCTTCTTTGCACTTCATACTCGTCTTGACAATTTACCCAATAATCTTCCATAGAAGACTTATGTGATGAGTGTTACTCGAGATGCGCTGCATAGAGCCCTCTGGGATCATAGGACCTTCTCTCAATGAGGTACTTGAGATTAAGCCTCACCATTTCCTGACTCATCATCTTAGCATCTGCCGCGAACCTGCATCTATAGAGTCCCATTCCAACGGGAAAGTTTATAACTGTATTCTTCTTCAAGCGCAAGTAGACATGGACTTCGGACAACTGTCTCAGGAATTCCATGAAGACTACCCTATCTTAAGGGTATCTTGGTAGCATGGCGGGGTGACCAATGTAGCCATACACGCATATGTAGGCGAACGTAGGGAATTGGATGAACCAATCCGCCCAATCCGCCATTGCCTCTCTGGCTGTCTGTGAAATACGCACGTGCATCTCATGGTCTAGCTCACTTACGGTGTGCATAATGAAGGGATCACTTGTTCTTTTGAAGTGTCGCTCTGCTTGACTAAACTCAAGACGTGTAAAATGCTCATGAACCTTCTGCACACCTAAGGTTCCCACATTGTTCAATATCCTAAAATCACCTTGGAAGGCAATCACGTATACTAGGTAAGAACACATGTGGAACCTATGAGCTTCCAGATACCTGGTGATCTGTTGGTGGAGTGTGTCACTAATCAGAGTGGCCCAATCATAATGTTCCCTTCTGCCAATGATTTTCGCAATGACATAATACATCCATGACTGGAATTGATTGCCATCCTCTTCTCCAGTGATTCTATTGAGTAAAGTGATTAACACTGCATACTCATCTTTACATTCTCCTCGTCCCACCAACTTAGGCAAGCTAGCCTTTGTCACTTTTAGCCATTTTTCAGCTATTATCCTTTGACATTTGTCTTTGGCTGTCTCGAATGCCTTCTCGCATTCCATCACTGATATAACTTTGTTGTTAGGACATGATGCAATATCAAAGCACTTTTCAATATCCTGAGGCTTTAGACTGCAAACAATTCTCCCATCCACTGCTCTGATTTCTCTAGTGGTAGGATTGTAATGCTTAACACAAGCAATTACAAGCTCCACGCTTTGTAATGTGATGGGGATGGACACAGCCTGTAGCAACCCGGATTCTTCAATATTCTGCAATGTGATCTGATTCATACCCTCCAGTTGTTCCAGATCAACCACTAGGTTTATCTGATGTAAGTTTGTGTCAACCATTTTCAAGTAATCATGAAATAGGGTCGTCTTGGTCCTGTATTGTACCTGAGAGTACTGCATCTTGAAAAACTTAAAGATTGACTATAAACTTGACCTTGTTCTGATAATTTTCGGAAACCCCTGAAAATAGCGCCCTACCGAGAAGTATTTTTCTGGAAAAAGTCTGGCACATGGGTTTTGTTCGTGCTTCAATGCTGAACAAGCCCAATTCCTCATAATTTTGATTCTGAAACTTTTTCGGAAAAACCCCCAAAAATAGGGGCAGCAAGTTTGTTGATTCTAGAAAATCTGCCGAGATGGGTTTCACTGGAAAATTATGCTGAATCTACCCAGTTGATTAGATCTGATGTAGCCTGTTGCTTTTTCTGTAAAATGCAAGAAAACCTAAGACAAGAAGAGAGGAAGTAAACAAAAGATGGATTGGAAGTTTTTATCTGACTCCCTGAGAAAATTTGTCTCTGGATCCAACCTCCGATTAGCAATCTTCTTCTGCTTCAGAACTGCAAGAAATATTGAAGAGCAGATGAAAACCTTGTCCAGATCTGTAAATGGTGTCCTTGAGAGCTTATGTTTGTTCTTGATCATCAACCTGCAATGAAATAATGAAGTAGGACGCCTATACCTTGATTATATACACTCAAGCCTTAGATCCACAAGTTTGGGGACTTAACTCATGATCAAAAGTTGTTTTAGCTTGATCTGAAGTTCAAAAAGGTGATTTCCACTGATTGTGGAGTGAGTTGGTCAAGTTTATCTCAAAATATCTTGACTTTAGTCAACAACTTGGCCTTTGACTTTTTCTAGGCGTCCCTTTTTAGTTTTGCAAGTTTTTACTATTTTCTCTGTTGAATGACCCCAGTTTGATCCTGAATCTAGCTTGATTTGTTGATCCTAAGTTGTTGCTGGTACATTCACTGTTGAGCTGGATCCAACCTAAAGAGAAGTGCCTGGGAGACATGATGGCAAAAAGCTGAGTTCAAGGCCTCAAAAGAAAGAGCGCCCTTTCCAAGAAAGGGCGCTTTTTCTTTTGCCTTGGTGAATTTTCAATCTTTGTTCTTCAGCCTTTTGAATTGACCTATCGTGCTTTGATCTAGATTTCTCGTTGATCGGAGAATCAGATGATCTCGTTTGATATCTCGTCAAGTAGCCAGCTCTGTTTCGCCAAAAATGACTAGAGTTGGAAAACTCAAAAGTCAGTTTAGGGTCCCTTTATTCAAGGGCGCCCCTCATTGAAAAGGGCGCTTTTGCTCTTCTGCTTAGTTATCTTTATTTGAAATGTGCCCTGGTTTGATCCTGATTATTCGTTGATTGCTTCGTCAGATGCTTGTGCTCGCAGTTGCGTTATCGAGATCTACCTAGATTGAGAAGATTGTCCTGGGAGGCGTTTAGTCATCTGACAGCATCTAGAGGTCTAGAAAGAAGGGCGCCTTTCCTTGGAAAAGGCTCTTTTTCGCTTTGATCTTCACTTTCAACAGCCGTTTCTTGATACTTCGTCAACTACCTCTTTTTGCTTCGTCGACAACTGCTTATGATACACTCATCAAATGATCTAGCTGTTTGTTTTGTTGTCGAGCCAACAAGTGAACACCGAGGATGACTGCCTTGGATGATTCAACAGGTTGCATTTGACCTTTAAGGATCATGGGCACCCCTGTTTGAAAAAGGCTCTTTTCAGCATTGCGAACTGATCTACCCTTCGTAATGTTTCCAGAGTTAGTCAAATTTTGACCTTTTTGGGTTTCAGGAATCTCCTTCATCAAACAGCATCTTTTTAGATATTTTTCGCCATGGTTGCATCATTGAAGCTTTTGAAGCTTAGCTTTCAACACTTGGTACTGGCCAATCTGCCATTAATGGCTGCGGAGCTCCTAACTTTGTTCCTAAAAAATAGAAATAGACCCACCAGAGTAAAATGTGTCTTTTGATGATTCTGACTTGACTAATGTGATCGTGAAGTTTTCAATCATTTCTAGGAAGGTCCTATTTTTGGGGGTTTCCCTTAAAATAGGGGCGTAAAACCCTAATTTTCAAATTTTCAAAATTTTGCACGTGTTCCTTGACAGAAACCCACAAAGACCCTATGTTTGGTTTGACCTAAAACAGACTTTTGATGGCATTTTAACAAGATTTAGCTCAATTTATACAGAATGCCAAAAATTTATTTTGGGTACAACAGACCAAAATGATTGCAAGAATAGCAATAACCATAGAAAGAGTGTTGGAACATGATCATGTGCACTTGTCTTGAAGGGAAGGACTTTTTGAATTTGTCCTTGTTAACTTTTGGAGGAGTGTTTGATTTTTGTGGCACTTGACTCTCTTTCTCCTTGTTGCTTTCACTTTTGGTGGCACACTTGATGGCATTAACATAACTTGACAGGTTTTCTTCATTTGTCTTCTTTGGTGGCTTTGTAATCTTAAATTTTGAAGCTTCTTCTTCATAGCCAATACTAATCTTTATCAATGGTGACCTTTGCTCTTTTATGATATCATTAAGGGAGGGTATTAAAGTAATGTTTTATCTTGTAATGGTCAATTAGCTTTTAGGATAGGCTTTAGGAATCTTCTTTAATAAAGTCATGTTGACTTTAGATATTTTTCCTATGAGTTGTCATCCTTATCCTTTGTGGATAAGATATTTGTCATCCTTATCCTCTATGGCTAAGATTTTACCATTTTGCTTTATGAGTTGTCATCTTTATCCTTTGTGGATAAGATATTTGTCATCCTTATCCTTTGTGGATAAGATATTTGTAATCCCATACAAGGATGCTTTTGCTCCATATTTCTTAATAGATTATTATGCAATCTTGGTTAACTTTATGTGCGTTGCTTTTGTAATAGACCTCGCTAGGGGCATTGCCCCCAAACCCCCATGAGGGGCACTACCCCTTAACCTATTGGGGTCTATCATAGGTATTAAACTCTAATTTTGATTTATATATGATGGAAATCAATATGTTCTGTTAGAATAATTATTCTATATTGTTAATGGTCAATACTACTGTTGCTACAGTAGTTAGTAGGTGAGGTAGCTAGACATATTAAATGTCTACAGTGATCTACCTCCTCTATTTAATGTAATCATCTCTTTTGTTATTTCAAGCAATTTTTAGCCCAAAATTGTTTCATGGTATCAGAGCCATTCTGAGCTTGTCTCCCTCACGGGAGCGCTCAGGATTCTGCGAGGGCTCTCTGTTTTGCTACGGATTCGCAAAAGTGGGTTTTCTGAATTCAAACTTGTAAAGGGTTTTAGACCCGTCTTTTGACTCTGCAAATTCATGGCTCTTTGTATTCTGAAGTTCGAGGCTTTTGCTTGAAAATTTCATGGCTTCCGTTTGAAGATTTTCGTGAAGATTTTTTTTTTAGAAAAATTCGAAGGTCGTGCTTGAGGGTTTGAAGGTTGGATCTGTTAGTGTGTTCGCGTGTGTTTGTGATCCGCGACCTCCAGTAAAGAGGCTTCACAGTCCATGGCGCGCGCGTTTTCTCCTAGTGAAGTTCGCATGTTTTTAGGGCCGAGGATTGTTTGTTACCAGCTACGGTCTTCTGGATCGAAGTTTCTGGTCGCGTAGTAGCTCGTGTCTTTTGTTCGGCAGACTGAAACGCATTTTCGCATTTTTCCTGCATTCACGCGCGACCCAGTCATAGACCCGCATTTTTGGTCGCGTTTTTGAGTTCGCAATTTGAAGATTTTTGTGGGCGTCTCTCTTTACATTTGGTCAGAATTTCTAAATGCATTTTGGCCTTCTTTAGCTGCGTCTCAAACACGTTTTTTTTGCCCTTCGTTTGGACTCGTTTTTGTTGCTATTTTGAACGCGTGTTGGTGCAGACTCCTGGCCCGATTTCAGTCTTTTGGGACACGATTTTCATTCGTTTTGGGAGTCGTGGTCGTCCAAGTCTTCTGCAAATTTTTTTGCTGAGATTTCAAAATATTTTCTGCAAGTTTTATGGTGTTTTCATGGCGACCAGGGTTTTCTGAATTTTCGTTTAGGGTTTTGACCATCCAGTTCAAGGCGGAAATTTTTTTCGTTTGCAGATTCCTTCTGGGTTTTTTGAGATCTCAAATGGGTTGTCATTCAATTTTTCTGAGTGCTTCGTTTTTCCGTACCTCGATTTCTGTGCAGATCTGTTCTGACGGCTAGGGTTCCAAACCCTCTGTTTTTCAGCCAACAATCGATGGGTGGGTTTTTTAAATATTTTTTCCCTTTATAAAAAAAAAATCTGGATGTAAGGGTTTTCATAATTTTTTCCCTTAAAAATTTTCGGGAGGGTTTATAATTTTCTCCTCAAAAATTAAGGGTTAGTTCCTGTTTACCCTAGTCAGGGTTTCTGTTGCACGGGAGGGCTCTCTGGTTTCTAAAGGGTTTTACCGTTTTTCCTTAAAAACGATGTTTTGTATGCTGATCCGTGTTTCGGATTCCGTGCCAGCTACTTTTTGGGTTTCTATAATTCGCAAAATGCGTGGAATTCCTCTCTGGTTTTTACCCTTTTTTCCAAAAAAAACGATGATTTGTACTCTTGGGTTTGTTGCAGTCTGTTTTGGTCGCACCTCAAGTTGTTGGGGTGAACATCTGCACAACTAGCTTCTTGCATTTTGTTCTCGGGCATTATGCTCCTCTGCAAAAGTTTTGACGGTTTGCCGATTTATCATCAAAATCGTGGCAATTGTTCTCAGTGTGTCTCTAGCGATAGGGAGGAACAACTCTGTTATCCAAAATCAGGTTTGACGTTTTCTAGTCTGACGTTCTGCAGTTTTTGGGAGGGTTGGTGGCAGACTCATCTCAGTGGCCGAGTCTGTCGCAGGCTCTTGTCTCTTGCTGCAGAGCTTTCTCAAGAAGGGGCAACCTTCTCTGTTATTTTCGAGACGGTTTTTTGTACTCTTGGTCATCAACATTCTGCAGATCCAGGGAGGGTCTTCGTAGCAGCAGAGTGTTCTGAAGAATTTAGAATTTGTGACCAAACGACTTGCAGATTGTTTTCTGTAGGTAGTTAGACGATTGACCATTAAGGGAGGGTGTTAGAATAATTATTCTATATTGTTAATGGTCAATACTACTGTTGCTACAGTAGTTAGTAGGTGAGGTAGCTAGACATATTAAATGTCTACAGTGATCTACCTCCTCTATTTAATGTTATCATCTCCTTTGTTATTTCAAGCAATTTTTAGCCCAAAATTGTTTCATGTTCTACAAATTTAGTAATATGCGTTTTTTAAGAATATTTTTTAAAATTTATGTACTTCAAAATGTTCAATAAAATTGCCAAGTTTTTGTCTAGTCCTAAGTTTTTATAAAATTTGAGCTTGCCAAGTAATTGCGAAGTTCAAGTTTTACAACCATGGAAAACATAAACCACAACACTTTGTAAAGGAAGATATCAACAGGAGGAACAAACTCATTATCACGACTTTCCCAATGTCTTCACTCTTGTAGAAAGAAATAGGTCTTCAAGACCTCACTTAATGCCTGCACCATACATATTTGCTGTACTTCAGGGTAAAATTAATAGTCCAAACAGTCAATATTCTAATTCAGATTAACATTATTAGGCCAATAAATTAAGAAACATGGCCAAACAAATCAAACTCCTAATAGATAATCAAAAACTCTTCTGACTTGTGTTGGTAGTACTTATGTTACTCATTACAAATAGTATTACATGGAAATTGGCTTCAATTTCATAAAGAGTTATGTGAATCAATATTTTTAAGTGTAAGTGATCAGCATTTATATTAAAAAAATTCCAGCCACTAAAGATTACTCATATTTTGATCTCAGAGCTATTTGACTAATTTTGATATTGCCATATGAGCAGAAAGATGATTTTAAATATAGCATGAATTATCCATAGAAAATATTGTCCACTGGTCTTTAGATACACATTGGCAGGCTTCAGCATAAGGTGTGGATCACTAAATACCTAAAGAAGCAAGTATGATCCACAGAACATTAAAAATCCTTAGATGTGGGGCAACAATCGTGGAGACATGGAGATATGATATATTGTAAGATCCACACCTTGGAAAAAAATCAAAATAAACAATCAGAAAACAAAGAATGGGTTGCTACATTGTAATTTAATCACAATCCACTAATGGAAAATAATAACAAATAGAGCATGGCCAAACAAAAACAGCATCTTCCCTCCCCACGAGAGATTTGAATATACTGATAAAAATTTGATGCATCTGCAAGAATTCAGAAAGTTTTAGCAATTCACATTGAGAAAAATACCTACAGTCTTATCTGTTACCACACGAAAAGTGCCAGGAACAGAGATACCAGCCCCTCCTCCCATTGTTAAACCATCCAATAATGCCACCTACAAACCAGTCACTATTTACAGTCAAAGATCTAATGACTTACACTTAAAGTGAAGCAACTAAAAACCATGAACTCAATAAAATGTCTTAAATGCTAAGCATGCATTACATGCCAAACAAAAATATAAAAGAATTCTGTCAATATGAATTGTCCAAAACACTCATGCAAACAGGCAAGAGAATATAATTATATGCCAAAATTAACCTCTTTTTGATGCAGAATGAGACAAAAAATTGTTCTTTGAATATAAGATTTTCAACACTTATAGGTGGGAGATTGAAATCATGACAATGTAATTAAAGACATGATATTTGGAAATTTAATCTTCATCTATCATATTTATTAAATACTAAATGTACTATTAATGGTCACCTCCTATATTTCCGTTACTTTCTCTTTCAGTTTGCCTATAATCACATCTCTGTGATTATAGCCTTTTTGTTTGCTTTGTAACTCGTGTTACTTCTTCCGTTAGTTTTCTGTTTTGGCACCAATCATGTCTCCATGATTGTTGGTCGCCTATCATTGTAATCTATATATTCATTGCTCTGTCAATAAAGTAATCTAATAATTTATACAACATGGTATCAAAGCTCTTGTTTGAGCCTGGTCAACCTGCTGAAATTTTCCGAGGTTTTTTAAGGCACCATTTTCATGAGAATTAGGGCACGTTTTTTTGTGGGTGACTTTTTTCAATTGCGACTTGCATTATCCGGGCGCGCATTTTTCATTTCTATTGGACACGACTTTTGGGTTTACAGTCGCGATTTTTTTTTGGCCGTGTTTCTTCTTTTGATGCACTTTCTGGTTCGAGGGTATTTTTTTAGGCGTGATTAGCGTGCATTTTCTGCAAATTTCCAGTTGTTGTCATCGTTTTCTACTAGGGCATCGTTTGGTGCGCGTATGGTGTGACGCGACGGCTTTATTTCCTCCCGCGACGGCCTTTCTTGGTTCTTTTTTTGGCAACAAGTTATGTATTTCAGCATGTTTTTTACCTAATAAAGTTTTGGCGGGCGAACTGGGTTTTCTTTAGTCGTTTTTTTCTCTTTCTTGGTCACGGATTTCAGCTATATTCTACGCAATTTTCTCTTTTTCTTCTGAAAACGCCATTTTTCAGTCTCTATTCTACTGCGATTTCATGAAGATCTGAAGCTGTTTCTCTAAACATCATGATTTTTTCAAATCCAACAAGGGTTTTTGCTATAAACCCTCTGTTTTCAAATGAAAAAAATTTCTAAGTGCAGATTGTATGTGGGTTTTTCAAGAAGTTTTATGGGTCTCTGTCGAAATTTTTTTTGGGTCTTCCAAAAATTTTACTTCGGGATTTGTGCCAGGTTTTCTAAAGTGATGGCAGCTTGAAAAAAAAAATTTCGAGCCAGTTTTGACAATTTTCTCGAAAAATAAAAATTTGCAAAGAGTTTTTGAAAAAAAATTCTTCAAAAATTTACACAATTTTTGGAAAGTTTTTTCTATAAAAATTTTACTGAGTTTTTGAAGCCTCTTTTTCAGACTATTTTTGAAAAATCGAAGTTGTGTCAGCTAATTGTCTAGTGTTTTGCTAGCTGATCACAGAAGTTATCTCATTTTTCGTGCTTTGGAAAACAAGAGGGATGGCGTCTTTGTCCAATATTATGTTGGAAAGTTCGCAGAGGTTCAATGGAAAGAAATACAACACATGGAAGCAAAGGATGCTTACCATCTTTGAGTACCGGTGTCTGGATGAGCTTGTTCTAAGTATAGAAGTTCGTCTGACTGCTGCTGGGAAGGATCAGGACAAGTATGATGTAAGCAATAGGGAGGCAGTCATGCTTCTTAAATTATCTATCGCCGATGACACGTTACCAAAAATATCATCTGGTAAATCTGCTGCGAAGATCTAGAAGCATTTGAAAGATCTTCATGAGACCTCAGACAAGGGAAGGGCTTTCTTTCTGAAGAATATGCTCTTTTCTATTATGATGGATGACCAAGTGTCTTTGTAGGAGCACTTGATGAAAGTAAAAAATATTCACAATCAATTGGAGGCCATTGGTCGTAAGGTAGAAGAGGAGGTTATGGTGGTGATCACTTTGAAAAGTTTGCCACGTTCCTACGAGCACTTCATAGAAATGCTCAACATTACATCCACCAATGTTGACTTGAAGTTTGATGAGATGTGCAACAAGCTTTTGCAGCAGGATCGGTGGAAGAAGCAGTTTGGGAGCAGCAGTGAGTCTCCTAGTGTTGAACAAGCATTTACTGCCAAGGATGTTGGCAAAGGCAACTCCACTCAGCAGAAAGGATGAGGCGATTCGAAGGAGGGCTCCAAGAATTCTTTTACTATTACTGTGGGAAGATTGGTCATATACAGAGGTATTCCAGAAAGCGGTTGGCTAATGAGAAGTCCAACCAAGAAGCATCTCAACAAAGTGCTCACGTAGCAGAGCAAACTGACTAGGAGTGTACACACTTTGCATTTTGATGACCACCACAATATGGGTAGACTTAATTTTATTTTGTTTGTACAATGACCATTAAGGGAGGGTATTAAATATTAAATGTACTATTAATGGTCACCTCCTATATTTCTATTACTTTCTCTTTCAGTTTTCCTATAATCACGTCTCCATGATTATAGCCTTTTTGTTTGCTTTGTAACTCGTGTTACTTCTTCCGTTAGTTTTCTATTTTGGCACCAATCACGTCTCTGTGATTGTTGGTCGCCTATCATTGTAATCTATATATTCATTGCTCTATCAATAAAGTAATCTGATAATTTATACAACAATATTAATTTGTCACATTTTTTTTTCTTTTTGTAGTAGTATTAATTCCCAACTAGCTGCAAGGATCTTAAATCTGGAGCTTGCTACCAAGAAATTAAAACTAGTGTTACAAGACTTGGATTCGCCTCGGACTCGGCAAGCTGATTTTGACTCAGACTCGGACTCGTTGCCCAGACCCGTTGTAGACTCGACAAATTGAAAAACCCAGGAAATTCAGAGATTTTTAAGGATTTAAAACTTGTTTCATGCACCCTTTAATAAATAAACCTTAAAGACAAATAACCTCATCAAATAGAAGCTACTTTGATCACATATACAAGTATACATCGATCAAATAAGTATAAATGCAAATTTTAGCTGAAGGAAATAACACATTTAGCTATACAAATATTGTCAAATGTATACAAAACTCATGGAAGACGAAATCCATGGCACCAAAACAAATATCAGAACTTAAAAATATAAATCCATGGCTCAAAGGAGCTTGCATTACTCATCCCAACATCACGACAAGTCATGCGCTAACGTCTACGATAGGTCCTAGATGATGATGTAGCCATGATATTTGCTTGTGTCTCAATGATTGGTGTGTATATTCAAGTGAAGAATTTATTATTGAAGTTTTCTTGAAGCCTTCAAGACTGCATGTTTTGTTGTCAAGCTCATTAACAAACATGTAATGTCCCCTCTTAGGAATGCCCTAAATTTTCTTGAAATCCTTAATTTCCAAATGATAAATGAGTTAGCAAGTACTTCTCAACTAATTGAAACCTTGATTGAAGTCCTTCATTCCCAATCAATTTGGTCTTCACACTTAGAAGATATCGTTAGCGTAAATCAATCATTTAAGAAATCTATCATGCGTACTAATTTAAATTACCATAGTTATTTATAATGCTTAATAATTGCAGCAAGCATCATTATTGTATATATCTAATTCACACATCTACCCATACTTACATATACATATACATATGCACATACATATACATATCTAGTACTACAATTAAATATCCATGAATGGTAACACTAAAATGTTATCTATATAAACACTGTTAATAAGAAACTTACTATCAACAGTTATGCATCATAAAATAACATTAAAGATATTGTAATAGCATTTTATATGTCCCATTATTTAATTGCCTATGGATCCTGTCATTGCCTTTATCCATAACATAGTTACTAATTAACAATAAAAGATATTATAATCATACTATCAATGGCCTCACTTTACCTTTACTCACAATAAATAATAACATACTATCCATATTTACATATTTGTTACTTTTGTGCTTCTATTTTAATATCATCTGTAACTATATACTTATTACTTATTATATTTACTTATTGCATTTTATTTTCATAAAAATGGAATTATATACTATCTATATTTATATACTCATTTACACATTCTCTATACTTATTACTTATTTACTATTGGAGGCAAGAATGATAAATATGCCTATCATCTACTCTAGAATTATCATTGTAACAAGAGTAATAAATATACCTAAGAATTCTACCTTACCAATTCTGACATATATTATAACTATAGTTAAATATAACTTACCACATCTATTCCTTTTACCTCCTTTATGTCCATAGATTCTGAATGCAGTCTGAATCTGATTCGATACTTCCTTATTCTCTTAGTAGATTACAATTCCAATCAGACATTACATAGGCTGTGTTTTCCTTTCTAGTTCCAATACTTCTTGATCAATGCCTTTTGAATGACTTTGGGGCTCTTTAAATATCCTACAATGGTGTCTCCTTTTGAATCGTCATGGCTGCTGCCTTTAACTAATTCTGACCGGTGTAAAGTTGTGGCTCTTGGGATTGCCTTTATTAATAGCATTACTTACTAATCCATGAAAACTAATTAGATATTAATCAGATATTAAATTTCTGTGTGAATATTTTAATATTAATCAGATATTAATGAGTGCCAATAATTCTATTGCGTGTTAATATCACCAAGTCATTGTCTTATTAATATTATCAAATCATTATTATTATATCTTATTAATATTATTGTTTATTATTGTTTATTTATTTTTATAATTACAATATTATTTGATGTTTATTTAATTATATATATTTTTTAATGTTTATTATATCATAATGTTTATGATATTTAAATCATTAACTTGTTTATGTTATATTATAATTATAATATTATCTAAGATAATTATAATTATAATATTTAAATTGAGATTACTTATATTTTCATTTTGATATTTATTTGATTTTGTTATTTGTATTTCAGTGTTATTTTGGTGTTACGATTTTGGGGACATGACAAAACAGGAATGGTTAAGTAAAAAGATAAATTGTTATGTTCTAGTTTGACCTTAGCTAGAATACTAATAGACAGGATTGTTCTATGAGTTACCTGTGTAGGTTATGATTGATACATTTTTGCATTATGAAAATGGCATTTCTTGCCAACTATAACTTAACTTGTATTCAATAGTACAATGACTATAGCATGCCAACTTTGCCTATGGCCGTCCTTGTATACTAAACAAGTTGTCCAATATATGAAACAAGATAATCCTTGATTGTGGCGTTGACTATGAAGATGCAAAGATTTGCAACAGGGGATATTTATTTTCTAGGTTTAATGATCATGATTCATCATTGGCCTATTACATGCTTAGACTTGTAGTTTGATGGGGGTTTGGGGGAAACACCCCAATGGGGTCGAGGGGCAACGCCCCTTGCGGTGTCTAGGGGGCGCCTCAAGTGCACTCCCTATTGCGATATAGGGTGGGGTTGAGGGGCGGAGCCCCCGCCACCAAGCCCAAATGAAGGCCTTCAAAACCACACAAACCTTCATAGCACACACCATTTTCATATTTTTTTTGCAAATCCTAGATGGGCATGTCATAACATTGAAAGGTTGTAAGTTTTAAAAAAAAAATTAATTAAAATGGTTGAGTCTCTGGGTTGAGACTCCCTAAACTGGGCGAATCTGGTGAGTCCACCAAACTCGGCAAGTTTGGCGAGCACTCGGTTGCCAAGTCTCCCACACTCATCAAGGGTGGCTCGCCTTGAGACTCACCGAGTCTAGGAAATTCTAGGCGAGTCCTATAACTATGATTAAAACCACTAGAAGCCCATTTAAGTTGGCTCTATCCTTTCAAGTCTCTTAAAACAGCTTTTCGACCTAAAAAAACTATTTTGGCTTTGTTGTCAACTACAAATTCTATAGTCAGTTTTTGACAAGTTCTGAATAATATACTGCAAAGAACAATGCAGCATAAACACAGACCAATATCATCAAATTGAATTCAACATAGCTTGAGAAACTCATTTACATTTAACCTAAGCATTAAAAAATAGTCACAAGCATGCTAATTCTATTTACATCTTAGTTTCTTCTACAAATGACCACCAAACTCCTGGATGAACAGCAATAGTAAAGCTACATTTCCTATCTAACAAACAAAGGAACTTGTTACACGTATCAAGAATGTGTGCAACTAAATTCAATGTTTGAAATATCCAAGATAACTGATTCTAGTTTGTCACTAAGAGTTCATTTCCTGTAATCCTTAATAATCCCATTCTACATCTTGATTCCGTCTCACAAGAATGAGTAAAGGAGATTATGTTGTAAATATTAATTCTACATGTCAAGACAATACTTATCAAGCTGAGTGGTACATAATAATTCTATTGGTTAAGACAATACTTATCGAATGCAAATTAGCATTGATAATAAAAGCACTTACGTAAAGGAATCCTTTCTAAAAGTCGAAATGTAACATTAGATTACAATATTTCAAAAGAATAGTTGCTCTTGGATATTTTTATAAAGGACTGAATTATCTCCAAGTACCACCTATCATCCTTTTCATCCTTGCCAATTTTCGTTTGTTTCCTTGCTTTCCCAACACCTGTACTTGCAGTATGTAGGGGCAGCATTGTTAACGTGAACATAGCCTTTGTATTCTCATATTCGGCTCTAAAAGCTTTTAGGTCAATGGGAATCATATCTTGATTCCGTTCATGCAGCTTGAAGATCTGCAATCTCCTCTCTGGTTATCTTCACCATTTCTACACCATCATATGCCCTAACCACCCTTGAGACAGGATCATACCTCATAGCTATATCCTTCAATAAATCCACATCCATTTATACGTTTAGCACTACTAACTTCCCCATATCCAATCTCCAAGGGTTGCAAATGGGAACTCCACAATTTATGTTTCCAAACCAATTTTGGAACATTTGCCACCCTATGTATGGCGCATCAGCATCCTTGATATAGCATTGTTTGTCAATTAACCCTTCTTTAATTTTAGGGCCCTGAAACGGAGCTATTCCCTCAGCCCTTTTGCTGGTTGAGGGTTTCAATTGGTCAATGATATCTTGGGAAACAGGCCTTGGTGCGGGTTTAGAACCGGAAACTTGAGTCTTGGGAGCCATTGGTAACAGGTAGATTCTAATTAATCTAGGGTTTCGGCATTGGAGAGGTTCAAGACCTCGCCTTTCTTTAAAAAAAACCTAGGGTACGGCTCGAAGGTAAAATTTCAACAGGTTTGATAGAACTTCAAAACCTATGAGAAGATCAAACTACTATAAAACAACTCAACGGTATGCAGAATAATTTGATAGAATGATATAGCTAACAACTACCCTAATCCAAGGCAATTTAAAGAAAACACAGAGAATGGCATTTGTTTTTACTTACGGCTTTTACGCTTGAATAAAACCCTAATTTTGATCGCCTTGAACTCTATAACACTCACTTCGATCTCCTAGATGATTTAAAACTTGTTTGCAATCTTCAATTATGCGAAAAAGCAATCTTTTATGTGCCTTGGGATCGGATTTGGGTAGCTTTGCATGTCCTTTCTACCATTACTGCTCACTCGCGTGAAGCAAAACGGCTCCCATAGCCACATCTTCAATTTTGAATGTCAGTCGTTGATTGCTTTGTGAGATGGCATGTTGGACGACTCAAATTGAGTCAACAAAGTTTGAATTTTTGTCGCCTTCCAAAAACCATTTCGTGCCAATAATATTTTGCCACGTGGAGTGTTGACTCGTTCATTCTACAGGCTCCACCTTCTTTCCAAGCGACTGGAGAATCCACGTGTCAATCGCCCACTAGCCCCACTACTTGATAAACTTTGCCAGTGGATTCCTCGCGGGCTAGCGGGGAACGATTGAGATTAAAATCTCACAACGCATCTCGACCGTCAGTTCAAATCATATAGCGCCAGATATGAAAGTGGAGATCGGACCCCATGCCTGTAACAGTCCACGTGTCTTCAACCCGCAAGCCCCGCTACCTTTTGGAAAACATTATTTTATTCATGCGGGGAAGTGGGGAACGGTTAGGATTAAATCCTCAAATCCAACCGTTAGCAAATCTGTACATGCGGAAAAAGTTAGTCATAAAAAGGGGGCTGACTAGGTTAATAGGACCAAGACCCATGCGATTAAGGACTCAGTTTAATGGGAATTATTTCGCCCGACTTAGGAAATATTAAGGTGATGGTATAACATGTGATGACCGACAAACCTAGACCAAGGGGCCGGTGACAACACGCTTCTGATGGCTTAAGTCGTGACTCAAATGACCTGCAACTAGGTATAGTAAGTCAACGAAGGAATAGAACGCCTAAGGTGAAAGACCATGAAATTTGAAACAAGGGTTTTAGAACCAAAACCCTAAACCCAACCCTAGGGCACAGATGCAATGGATAATGACAAGGCAAGAAACAAGCGCAAAATTTTCAAAATTTAGAGGCTCCACCAGTGGCTCCAACTCGGGGACACATACCCTTGGCGGGTATGGCAAGAATTCAAATCTCACGATTGAAGCAAACCAACACAAAGAAACAAAAACCAAGTAGCTTGCCAGGACAGGGCAAGCAGACGCAACCAAAAGCAAACACACCAAACCTATATATAATAATTACAAAACTGTATAGTGTACATGGAAAACAGCCTATTTCTTCAAGAACTATCCATGTACTAGCATCTCAAGAATGGAGTAGTTGTGATGGCCAAGGGAGGTTGGAAAGACAGTTTACTACACCCTACACTCCACAACAGAATGGAGTAGTTGAGAAACGAAACCGTACTATCACAGAGATGGCTCAATGTATGATGGACAACAAGAATGTTCCCAAGCAATTTTGGGTTGAGGCGGTATATATTGCAATTTATTTGCTCAATAGGTCTCCTACACAGGCAATGAAACATCAAACCCCAAAGGAAGCATGATCTAGGAAGAAACCGACAGTTAGTCATCTTAAGCTTTTTGGTTCTATTGCATATGTCTGGATTCCAGATGAAAAGCAAACCAAACTAGATCCTAAGAGTAAGAAGTTAATGCTTATAGGGTACAGTGAAAACCATAAAGCCTATAGGTTGATTGATGTTGACACTAACAGCTTGACTTTCGGTAGAAATGTTGTGATTGATGAGGAAGCAGGGCCTTTTCCAACATCTTCTAAGATCCAAATTATCGATAACCAGCCTAGTCTTCGTCAGGATTCAAGTATTCAGTTTCAAGAAGCTCCACCTAAAGGAGGGGATTCAGAGCACAAGGAAATAAACCCAGCTTTTATTGATGATAACCTAGATCAGCATCCAAATGACACAGCAATAGGAAGCTCAAATCATGATAACCACGCTAATTTGGATGAAAGGGTTTCTACAAAGAGACCTAAGTGGTGGGAAAAACTCATTGGTGATGTTCGAGATGAAGAAATGGTCGAGGGTCAATTATCCAAAGGAAAGTTCAAGCAGAACACAATTAACTTTGCTCTTATGGCCAATATTCAGGGAGTGTATGAGCCACAAGTGTTTGTTGAGGCAAAAGATAAACCTGAATGAGAAAAGGCCATGGAAACCAAACATCAAAGTCTTATGAAAAATAAGACTTGGGATCTTTCAGATCTTCCACCAGGGAAGGAAACCATTGGCTGCAAATGGGTGTACAAACTCAAGTACAAAGCTAATGGTACACTTGACAAGTATAAAGCACAGTTGGTCACTAAAGGGTTCTCGCAGAGAGAAAGTATTGATTATGAGGAAACCTTTGCTCCTACAGCAAAGATCAGCACCATCTGATTAGTTCTAACCATTGCACCACAGTTTGGCTGGAAAGTCCATCAAATGGACATGAAGAGTGCCTTCTTCAGTGGTGACTTAGAGGAAGAAGTGTACAATCAAGGGTTGCTAAAGCTTGCCAAGAATCCAGTCTTCCACGAGCGTACCAAACATGTGGAGCTTCATTGTCATTTCATCAGGCAACTTGTAGAAGATGGATCAGTGATGTTGCAGTATTGTCCAACTGAGGACCAGACTGCAGGCATTCTTACCAAGTCCTTGAGTCTTGACAAATTTGTAAAATTTCGAGATAAACTTGGTATAGTTAGTAGAATGACCATTAAGGGAAAGTATTAAAGTAATGTTTTATCTTGTAATGGTCAATTAGCTTTTAGGATAGGCTTTAGGAATCTTCTTTAATAAAGTCATGTTGACTTTAGATATTTTTCGTATGAGTTGTCATCCTTATCCTTTGTGGATAAGATATTTGTCATCCTTATCCTCAATGGATAGGATTTACCTTCTTGCTTTATGTGTTGTCATCCATATCCTTTGTGGACAAGATGTTTGTCATTCTCATCCTCTGTGGATAAGATATTTGTAATCCTATATAAGGATTTTTTTGCTCCTTATTTCTTAACAAATTATTATGCAATCTTGGTTAACTATCTGTGTGTTGTTTTTGTAATAGATATCTCTGTCATAGGTGGGTATATCTTCGTATTCTCCTACCTCCGATAGAAATCTCGCTTTGATTAGGGTTTTAAATGCCTCCCATTTTGTGATAGTTTGTTTATGCGTGTTGTACCAACATGCGACTGTGCAGGTAAGAGTATGTGGTAAAATCTCTAGCTTGTGGGCTTCGCAGGAGGAAATTTTCTCTATTTGTGATATGTAGGACAGTAGCTTAATTTGAAAAGTAGCTATTTTTCTCTTTCTCCATTTCTTGCTCCTACTCAATGATTCTCTTGGTTTGTTCTAAATATTTGATCATGTTGTTGTTTACTAGGGTGGAATACTTCTTCCCCTTCAGAGCTTTCTTCCTCTGTGGTTACCACTTTGGCCTTCTGGTATCGGTACCTCATCTAGTCACTACTGTTGCCTTACCCTTTTTCTTAGGCCTAAACTTTCTGAGGTATTCTTCTTCGGGACTACTCTCCTCTGTGGTATACCCCTCGTCCTTTTCAACCTTTCTACACCTCCTTGTTTCTTCCACAGGGTTCTTAGGTACTTTGTGGAGGAGTCTTGCCCCCCTAGTTGAATTTAAGTCCTGTTATTTATCGTTCTAACCTTGCAATTGTGTATTCTTATAGTGTTGTCCTGCCTTATCACAATTGAACGCATCGTGGTCCTCTTGGCCGCAGAATCCACATTGTTTTCTCCTTTCACCCCAACATTCCATGGCAAAATGCCGTAGTTTTCCGCAATTGAAGCAAGTGGCATCTGCTCTCCTTCCTCTTCCTCCGTCATGGCCTCTTCCTCCTCGAAATGGGCCATTGTCGTTGTATGATTCCAGGCTTTGAATGGCGTTGATATTTCTCTAGTTTTGTTGCCATGCTAAAGCCCTATAGCCATGATCTTATGCATACAATGGTCCTTCCGCCAAGCCCTTTACATAAGCCATTTCCGTATCATAGTTTGGTTCTTTCACCCGGGATTTATGTGACAGGCAATCTATTGTCTCATGGTCATCCCACTCTCCACAAACGCCACAATACAGTGAGTTTGGTTTTCACACTGTGCGGAGGTCCACCCTTAGTGTGTTTGCCTTTTTCTCTCCGATTTCTTTTGGACATTCGTTCTACATGTGACCCTCCCTGCTGCAATATGAGCACCATATACCAGGCCTTTGTGGTCCTATCTCCTGTTTCATGAGATCTTGTCTTAATCGCAATTCATCCATTTCTAGTTGTTAATGTTCCATCTTCCTGTTTTCTTTTTGTTTCTCCATTTTCCACAATGCCTAGCCTTCTATCCGGGAAGCTAGCGTGACTAATTTTGAGTATGAGGCAAAGTATCTGCCATCTAAAGCTAATCTGAGTTTTGGTGTTATCGCGGAGAGGAACTATTCCCTCTTCTGTTTAACATTCAATGGTTCTTCTAACCGCCAAGTTACTTCTTTGAACCTTCTATCAAATTCTAGGATAGATTTGTCTTCCCGCTATGATAGTTCCATTAACTTACTCCTGTTGGGAGTTTTGAACTATCAAAATTCTCCAAAAATGCTTGCTTCACCTCGTCCCATGCCTTGTTATTTTGTGGGTATGATTTGCGGTACCAATTTAATGGTTCATCTCTTAGGGAACCGATGAAGTCGAATAGTTTAGTGCTTTTGCATTGTTCATTCTGGCTTTGCCACATTGTTTCCAATAAGAAAATATGGCCTACGGCATTGTTGGTATCCTTTTCAAAAATAGGCATTTTCCTCATTGTGCGCATTTCGTCTTTGTCTGAGAAGTTCTCTTCTGGACTTCCAATACTGCTTCTTTGACTACAAACGATAGAACTAGTTTTGATGTCACTTTCTGACTTTCCACAATCACTTTGATCCTCTATAATTCTCCACCCGATAGTTTGATTGTTCTCTTCCAAAATATCCCACTTTACTGTGTAAATTGTCCACAATCCTTGTCTCCAATCTTTCGTGTCTCCTTTGTTTATATCTATATGTGTTATATCCGGCATAAGGGGCAACGCCTAATCTGAGGGTGATGTCTAATCCTCATAACTTTGTTTCCAACTATGTCTCTTCATTAGTAAACTATACCAATTCGTGCTTAATTAGCAAATTCTCAGTATTAGGGTTAGTTTCAACCACTTCTTCATTTTGCTCCTTTGCAGCATCCTTGGCTTCTAATTCCTTTTCTTTTCCTTTCCTATTATTGGTTGCACCCACATTGGCGTGCTCAGTTGCACCCTTCTTGGTACGCTCCCCTCTTTTCAATATTTATTCCGCCATTTTGCCTACTTGTTCTCGCTCTTTCTTTTCTTCCACCCTTTTGCAGTATCTTTCCTCCTTTCCAGGATTTGTTTTGGTCTTCTTTCTCCGGTATTCTTACTCATGTTATGTTACTCCTCTTTTGGAGTCTTATTAATCTTCATATAGCCTTAGGTTGTTTTAAATCTGAATAGTTGCATCTTTTCGAGTACCTTTCAAGTCCTCCCCCCTTTCCATTCCTCATCCCCTAATTGCCTACCCCCTCTCACAAAGGTGGCCCTTAGGGTCTAACGTAATTTAACTTTCTATCAATTCTCCTTTCTTCCTTATGCTTATACTTTCTTTACTACTCTCTCCAGGGTCCCGGCAATGGAACCAATGTTGGCAAGAAAGATGGGGAAATACAGTTCAGAGATATGTACCCCAGTACTTCTTATGTAGTTTGTTTATACCCTAGAGGATACAATAAGAGAAACAAGCATCTGCAATAGGATTCTAGAAGGAATACTTAACGTATATCATATTAACAACAAAAGAAACATTCATACATCCATCACACATATATGTAATCCTTATCACTCCTTTATATTATATTATAATCATGTACAAAAGGCAAGTCTTAGTTTTTGCTTAGGTATTATATCTTTGTATACAATTCTCTATCTATTTCTATATATATATATCTTTTGTGTATGATTTACATTGCATATACATCTATTCCCTTGAAGGGACATGACCCCTAACTACAACTAATGCCTTTTATGTCTTCCGTAGACCTTTTGAGGTTGCCTACAGTAGGTTCTAACCCCATCTCTAACCTACTAACAACCCCCTTGGCATGAGCACCAATCTTGGGCATGTAAAACAAAATAAATAAAAATTATTTATTGCTAATATGGCCGACCCCTTTGGAGGAGTCGCCTCTCTTGGGTGAAGAGGTACTTTGGCAAGTATAAATAAAGGGTTGAAAGGGAGTTAAATGCAATCAATTTTCAAGGAATATTATTTGTATGAAGAGCAGAAACAAGAGGTTATTCAAGCAGATTTGTAGAAAGTATTTGAGCAAATTTATGAGAGCTATTTGAACCCATTTGTGGAAAACATTGGAGCAAACTTATGGCAGATTTTTGAAAGAGATTTTAGCAAATTTGAATGATGTTATGAGCAAATGTGAGGCCGATTCATGAAGCATATTGTAGCAGAAATACTCAAGAAGACAAACATAAAATTAATTTCAAGGTTGGAGCCTTCTAATTGATGAGATCGAGAGGTTGGTGCCTCTCATTAGAAGAGATTGGAGTCTCTTGTTGGGTTGTGTTGACGTGGTTTTTGAGACCGCACCAACACAGAATAAAGTTTTCCAACGGATACTCTATCCTCTCTTGAACAAAGTATTCAGCATGCTAAGATTGCGAGTAAGATCATGCTTTCAACTCCAAGGTTCCGAATACTTAGAATACCCTCAGTTGGTTTGATGTGAGTGCTGTGTTCTCACGAGGGGACTTACACAATTGTTCGATAGCTGACAACAGACAGTAGACTAAGGGCTTTGCGTGTAATTCGAATGATTTGGCAAATGAGTACAAGTTTCCTAATCCTAACCGGAAATGAACTGAATTTAAAAGGGTGTAGGGCCTAAGAAGTTAATCTTCTACTCTAAGGCGTGGGACACGGCGATCAATTCTCACAGACTTCAACCAAGCTCCGTTTTGCCTCACTTCGGACAGCTTCCGCGGAACTGGTGCAATCTTCAGAGGAATGACTTAAGATGTTCAGATCACGATTTAGCATGAAGACACACCATCACAACGACGCATGCCAACATATAAATCATAATCGAAGTTAAGTTTCACGAATTTCCAGTTGACCACGCAAGGCGAACCCACCGTCAACGAGCCCGCTAGTGGTATGGACAAGCGAAGTCTTGTTCAAATCAAGCACCACATTCCACAACTACTAAATACTTGCATGAAATGAAATCTACTTTACTTTAAGCTACTTCAAGATGCTACGTGAATTGGAAGGACGAAGAAGCCTCAACAACTATTCACAACAAAGAAGAATTCACCATCAATGAAAATTCTTTTATTATGAAAGCATACATGACAACTTCTTACAAAGTATCCAAAGGGAAGACTTTCCTTCCTTTTCAATCTACACTACTATCAACTATCTAATTGCTCTCTACTCCTTCTCTAAGCTCTGCCTCTGCCTCTAAATCTAATTTCTAATGAATTACAAATGAGGGGGACTCCCCCTTTATATAGCTAGCCAAGTCCCAAAATACGGCTAGGGTTACAATCAATAGAGTGGCCAGAATCGTGCCACCTCAGCCCTAAACAAGATTTGCCCTAAAAACCGCCACAAAGGAGAGTGGGGTAGTAAATGAGCCATAATGTCCATTATTCCTTCTAGAAGATTCCATTTATAGACGCGTTCACACTGTCCTTGATCTTTTTTCTTGGCGTTGTTCTTTGACTTCGCTCGAGCTTCCATTCTTTATCACTTGAGTTAACACTTAGCCAACTTCTTGCAACTTTTTTTTTTCTTCAAGATTGAAACTTGTAACTTTATCTTCCTCCAAAGGTTGTGATATCATCGTGCCTCACCACTTCAAGTCATCGTGCTCCGGCTTCAACATTTCTCCTGCAAAACAAGCAAGGAGAAGAGAATCAGAACATTTCATAATGTAAACTTAACTCACTTACCAGTTTTTTCACATTCTAACTTCCAAGCGTTCACTTCTTCGCGTTCAAATTCTTCATGCCTTAGCCAATTTCATCCTCCTCAAGGGCGCATCATCTTTGACAATATTAACTTCAACTGCCTCTTCTTCAAGGAATTCACTTCACCTGCTGGAGCTCTGATAACTTTGATTTTATCCATCTCTGGCTCAAGAAGACCATCTTTACGAAGAATTTGAGCAAATTCACCCAGGCAATTCCTTTCAAATCCATCGTCTGGAGAATTTCACCTTGAAAACACATTTTCTTCACATTTGCCTTAGAAAATTTTCAAGTTTTCCTTAGGAAAACTCATCAATTTAGTGCCCATCAAAAATCTTCACTGAAAAAGTGTTGGCGAAGCACGGAAGACTTTAAAATCCATTCCTTATCGATAATCTTCAATACCCAAAAGAAAATTTTCTCTGAAACGCGATGAACCCATGGGTGCACAACGAATGGGTTCATTTAATTTTCTTGAATTTTGAACCTTAGAAAATATTCCCTGTGAAATTTAAATCCGTTATTCACATCTGTGAAGATTTCTTGTTGCTCTGACTTGAAAATATTTTTGTTCCTGTGCAGCTGGCATCACCGGACTCCATCCACTGACTAATTTGCTCGTGCTTCGAAAAATTTCACCTCCTTGAGCCCCAGGCGTATTTTCTGAGAAGAAAATATTTTTGCCTTAGAAAATATTATTTGTTTGCCAGTGAGAAAAACATCAACTTCACTTTGAAAAATTTCCATGAGGGCGTCTAGCATTCTTCATTTCTCGCTCACCATTTCACACTTGAAAATATTCATTTGAAGTCCCAACGCCTTGGCAATATTTTATTTTTTTATTTATCATCCACACTTTAGGCGTATATTGCATATGAAGGAGGATACTCATCCTTGCTTTTGAAAATTTTCACCACCTAGCAAGTTGCTTTATTTCACATTCCACTTCAGACTCTAGGCGCATAACACACTTAGCATTTTTATTTCCACCACCTTAGAATATTTTCTAACACATCACTTCACCACGCCTAGCATCTTATTTTCACACCTCACACGCCTAGCATTTTTTAACACTTATAACTCCCATCACCCCTGGCGCATATAACACACTTGAGAGAAAATAATAAAAAAAACGCCTAGCATTTATCTTGCTTTGACCACGCCTAGGAGTATTCACTTACCTCTTACCTTATTCGCCACCTTACACTTACTTTTACAACTACAACTTGGGCGCATTTTGGGGTGAGAGGAGGATAAAGCCTCTTGACTTGTTGACTTTCTTGGTTTTGGGCACATTTTACATGTCTAGGAGGATGAAAATCTTGGAATATTCCCTCTTTGTTTTTGTCTTTACTTGCCCTTATTTGGGCGCATTTCATGCATGAAGGAGGATAAACTTTAAACGCCACCCTCCCTTTTGACTTTGTATGGGCGCATTCAAAGGAGAGCGAAGAATGAAACCTCAACATGACTCTTGAGCTTCCTCGTTTTGTCTTCATATGCATGTATTTGGGCGCATTTTGCCCCTTGAGGAGGATGAAAGTTGTTGACTGCTTTGACTACTCACAACTTGGACGCATTTTGAAGGTGGTGGCGGATTTCTACACTTAGAAAAATTCTCAACTTTTTCCCCTGAGCTCCCTTGGGCGCATTTAGATATGCCTTCAGGATGAAAAGAGTTGACTTTCATTGACCATCTTCTCCCTTGGGCACATTTTACTAGTGGAGGAGGATATTTTCTCATACTTAGAAAATTTTGTATGCCACTACCTTGCATGTGGGCGCATTTTGACATGAGAGCAGGACGAGCTTGTGCCTTAGAATTTTTTTAAACTCTCTCCATTCTCCTTTGGGCGCATTTCAAGGCATGAGCAGGATAGAAAACTTTGACTCTCCTTTGACTTTCTTGTGAGTTGGGCGCATTTTACCCCTGATGAAGGACGAGCTCATACTTAGAAATTTTCCTGCATCCTCATTCACCTGGGCGCATTTTGCCATAGCTGCAGGATTGAAGCTCCAAACTTAGAACTTTTTCCTCATTTTTCGCCAGCTTACGTGCCCTACTATTTATAGTAAGCCTTCTCAATTTTGCACTTTTGAAGCCCGGAACGACTTGAAATTTTGCTCACTGCATCATCATAACCTCGTTGTCCTGTCGACACTGCCACTTTTAGTTACCCTGCTATTTTTAGCGTGCTTTTGAAGGTGGTTTACTATAAATAGTAACCTCTCGTTTCTGATAGCTCCATTGCTCCGATTGATTTGAAATTTTAATGAGGCGCTCCTCACCACGTGACCTTACTGTCAGCATCAACGCATGCACCTGACCTGCTATTTTTAGCCAGTTTCCAAATTGACTTACTATAAATAGTAAGTGCTCTGTTTGACTTGAAATTTCACCAACAGATAGCCTAAAAGACGCTGATTGCGGTGTTTTACACCGGTTTTCGAAAATTTTGACTTTTTACGCCTATTTTTAGGCTCCGAAGTTGGAAACCCTAATTTGCTTTGCATGCGTATCAAATGAACTCTGTTTCTCTTCGTTTCTGTGGTACTGCGATTAGCTCGTGAATCTGAACTGCTGGGAAGCGGCTGCCAGGACACACCTGCTAAAAATAGCAAGTTCCTTACTGAGTGAGAATCTCCGTTTGCATGTCACACCATCGCGAAGCTCTCGAAAAACCCATCAGGAATCACCGACATGCAAAAGAAACCCCGACATGCAAACCCTAAAAATAGCCTCGGAAGGCTGCATTCTGAAAGTTGTCGTCCCGTTTGCATGTTATATCATCGCGAAGGTCTTGAAAAACCCAGAAGGAATATCCGGACATGCAAAGAAAAACTCTGCATCTGAACCCTGAAATTTGTCCTAGAAGTCGGACTGCTAAAAATAGTAAGTTGCCTGTTTTTAGCTCAAATTTTTGCATACGCAGCCTGATATGCTCTGAATGTTGTGTGACTGTTGGAATTTCAAAAATGCTAACAAATTGCCCTGAATTGCATACTAAAAATAGTAAGTACTGGAATTTGATGAAACTTGCTGGGGCGTGGAAACATGCTGACAACACTGTTAAGCTCAATTTTCAAGTTATTGACTTTATTCAACCTCGGACTGACCAGGAACGATGAAACCCTAATTTCAGACTTGGCCAAATTCACACTTAAACTCACTGGCGGGTGCAACCCCCGAAAGGCGGACATCAGAAAAGAGACAGAGCGAGAGAGAGAGAGAAGAAAACCCAAGCCAAAAGACCGGAACGGAGCAAAAATTAGGGGGTCCCCATCTAAATGGGGCGATGTGTGAAAAGGTCACAACAGGTTGGTGCTCAATGGTGGGGATTGGTATCTCCAGTGGGTTGGTGCCTACGAAATTTGTAAGATAGTTTTATACAGGCAATATTTTGTTGTGGTTTTCTCCCATAATGGTTTCCACGTAAAATGTTGTCTCTTATGTGTGTGGATCTTTGTGATTGCTTCATTGTGATTATTAAAGTTTAAATTGGTAAAAGATTGTCTGATACTAATTCATCACACCTCTCACTATAAGTGTGTGTGTTTCATCAATTGGTATAAAAGAGGGTTCCTTCAAAAATAGCTTAACTACTTGAAGGTAGATCTTGGAAGCACAAATGGCAAAAGGATATGGGTTTTCTGCAAACAGGGCACCACTATTTGATGGAACGAATTATGTTTTTTGTTGCATAAGGATGAAAACTTATTTGAATGCTCTAGGGTATGATATTTGGCAATCTGTCGAACACAATTATATTGTTCCTACAACCCCAATAATGGACCATGCTGAAAAAAAGGCAAGCAAAAAAAAATGCCAAAGCCAAAAATGCAATTTTGTGTGGATTATTCGAATCAGAGTTTGTGAAAGTTATGTACTACAAATCGGCTAAGGACATGTGGAATAAGTTGAAGAATATCTACGAAGAAGATGACAAAGTTAAGAAAGCCAAGCTTCAAACACATAGGAGACAATTTGAAAGCTTGAAAATGAAAGATGAAGAAGACATTGCAGCTTATCTCCTCTGTGTGGATGAGATTGCAAAACCATAAGAGGACTTGGGAAAAAGATGGAAGAATCCATAATTGTGCAAAAGGTTTTAAGATCTCTCCCCATGAGATTTGGTGCAAAAATTTCCGCCGTCGAGGAAATGAAGGATCTAAACACCTTGAAGATGGATGAGTTGCATGGAATTCTCATGGCATACAAAATGAGGACGGCAAAGGAGAAGCCATCAAAACAAGAAGTCGCTTTCAAAGCATCCAAGAAGATGAAGAACAAAGAATAAAAATCAAATGAAAGTTCAAGTGATGAAGAAGAAGCTCACTTTGTCAGGAAGTTCAAGAAAGGATCCAGCAAACACAAAGGTAAGTATACTCATAAATGTTTCAATTGTGGTAATATAGGTCATTTTTCTTCTATGTGTTCATAGGCCGAGAGTGAAAGTAGTGAAGAGGAAGAAGAATACAGAAAAAAGAAAGGAAGGAAATATCACCATAACAAAAAAAAGAGCACATGAGGCAAGCATGAAAAGAAGAATTTCCAAAGGCATAAAAAAGTCTCTACATCCAAGAAACAAGTAGCTCATCCAAAGAAAGCAATGGAAGCTTCTTCAATATTGATAGAGAAAAAATACCCTTCATTGTGATAGAAGCAAAAAGTGATGAAGACAAAAGAAAAGATGAAAGAGATTTAAAAGAACATATCAAAGATGAAGAAGTGAATCTTGAGGAGGAACTCTATAATGTCCCTTGTCCTGTTTGCCCTAAAATTCGCTTGTTGATTAGGTTTAGGGTTTTTTTCCACTTCGTCAATGGGATAATTCTTTAATGATGCATTCCTAGTTGGAACCTAAATTCCACAAATGGACAATATTTCCACAAATACAGATATCTATTAGCATTAACATCATGGTATCCAACTACAGAAATCATCACAAATGCAACCATTATGTACTACGAAAACACTTCCCCTCCTGAAGGAAGCCAGCGTAGCTTATAAGCAGCTCTAGTTCTACCACCCCTCCATGGCCCATCCCTTACTTGGTTCAAGCGGACTTGAGTGAGACCCTAAGCCAACCACCCCTCCATGACGCATTCCTCTCTTGGTCTGGGTGGACTTGAGTGGAACCTCCACTCATCCATGGCCCATCCTTGTCTTGGATCGGGCGGATCTTAAGTGGACTTTTCCACTCATCCATGGCCCGTCCTTACCTTCGGACAGGGCGGCTCTTAAGTGAGGCCTCTAGGCTTTACTGCTTTTCTCAGGCCCTTCCTCCGAGCAAGTTTTCAAACACTCAGACAATCTTTAGGCAATCAGCATATTATCCTTATTTCTTTAATTCAGCATCAAAATCTAATCCTAGAATGATAATGAGAATACTATGAAGATCATTCTACTTATAATCCAATGCATTCAGAAATAAGAAAGAAGCTTTCACACATGGACATAAATGCCTTATTGCTGTAAATCAGATGATACACGTTGGAAATGTATTTACTGTTAAGAGGCTGTCACGCTAAATTGTGAATTTTCACAATCAGATTATATGCACAGAAAATTAATTCAAAAATCAGACAACAACACAGCAGATACCCTGGGAAAACCCTCCTCTTGAGGGAGAAAAACCCAGCAACAAAGATCTTCACTTATATATAAATAATGGCAGCAATTCGCTTTACAATGAGGCCAAACTCAAGGCCGATATTCAGCACCAATACAATGCAATATCAGATAATAATCTGATCTTCCTTTCAAACTAAATCTGCACTTAAGGAAAATTCGCAACCTGCTCTTGAATACATTCGCACTTGATAGAATAAACTTGATGATCACAAATGATAAAGTGAACCTCTATATATACAAATTGAGACACCTCTTTCTGAAGCAAGTCGGCTAATCAATAAGTATATTTCTTACAAAATAAATATGACCAATAAGCGATAAGTGGTCCTCATGAATGTCAGCGTAATGATGAAGGAGGTCAGCCTTGGGCGGAGTCCTCTTTATTTCCTTTATGGTCGTTGCCTATCTACCGATTAAATATTTTGCAAGCTGTTATTTTAATTATCAAGCTGGAACATTTTATAAATGGTGTCTGTATTATCAATAACCACGCCCTCTCGGCTAGAGAGGAATGCATCCATTACTCCAAGATAAATCACCTCAACATGATGTCTACCACATTGGCTACAACCGAATGTGAAAAGAAGAATATCACCTCATTGTGATATTAGATATCGCCTCAACACGATATCAACCATAATGGTTACAACCATACTATGGTGTGTACAAGTGTTCATCACTTGCGTGATGTTGTCACCTCAACATGACATTCACAAGTACAAGATGTGTCATGGAGTCTCACACATGACATCCACCATGACTCAGGCTCAGAGGGTGGATACAAAGAACTCACCTCAAATTCCTCAAATCTGGAGGAAAATGTGCTGAGGCTTGCACCTCAAATTCCTCGTCTGAGAGGAAAATGCATTAACAACAGTTTCTGAACCCATGCGGAAGAACTCTCATTAAACAAGGCTCGTCACGAGATAACACCAATCAAGGCTGGATTATACCATGGCTTATCTCGGAGGTACACAAACTTTATCTGGCGAGAGGCTTGGTGAGGAATATCTGAATACGCTCATCAATCTTTGATGTACCTCCATTGTCTGATAACTCAGCGATTACCATATCTCTCATGTAGTGGTACTTGATCTCAACGTGCTTGGTTCTGTCATGGAACACAGGATTGACAGAAAGCTTCACACAACTCTGATTATCACAATGAATGATGGTAGGCTCCATTGATTGTCCAAACAATCTTGCAAGGAGCTTACAAAGCCTGCTTCTTCGGGGTTTGCCATACAGGCTACGATTATACTCGCCTCTGTTGTGTAGTTTTCTGGATCTTTGCTTCTCTTTTGATCATACTGAACCCAGTAGGCAACAACGAAGGTGCTCTTCCGATCACAGCGGCTGGCACGCTTGTCCGAATCAATGAAACCATGTAACTCAGAGTGCATCTAAAAATGCCTCAACCCCATATCCAAGCTGCCCACGCAGAGTATCTCGGGATATGTTACGCAACAAGATGTACATGCCGGATCACACATGAATTGTTTAAAGTGCACTCCTTTATAAAATATCGGGTCTAGTGTTAACTAGATACATCAAGGGGATCAATCGGCAGTCTATACAATATAGGATCCACCAAATCAGACTAAGATTGCAGCCTCCTTCCAATTTATGTAGATTGGTCTCCATAGGTGTAGACGTAGTTTGATATCATGCCAAATCTCTTAAGTATATCAATGGTGTACTTTCCTTGACTTAGAATCATCTCCATCGGTTTGCAGACTTCTAATCAAGGAAGTAATACATGAGCCAAAGGTCCTTCATCTCAAATTCCGAAGTCAACTCCTTCTTACACTCAAGAATCAGGTGATCTTCTCCAGTAAGGATCAGATCGTCAACATATAAAACCAAAATTAATGCATCACCATTGATTACCTTGAAGTAGAGATTTGAATTAGCATCATTCTTCAAGAAGCCCAAACTTGACAGGTACCGATCAATCCTTTCGTACCATGCACGAGGGGCCTGCTTAAGACCATACAGAACCTTTCAGCTTGCAAGCATGTGACTCTTCCCATGAACCTCAAATCCATCAGGTTGCTCTATATAAACTTCTTCCTCAATTACTCCATTGAGAAAGGTTGTCTTCACATCCATCTGGTGAATCTTCCATCCTCTAGATGTAGCAATAGCAATGATGGTTCTGACTGAAGTGTAGCGAGCAACAAGAGAAAATGTTTCATCATAATCAACTCCCTCTTTCTGAGAAAACCCACGAGCCACAAATCTTGCCTTGTACTTCTCTATGCTTCCATCTACATGCTTAATCTTGAATAGCCATTTAGAAGATACTACAGACTTGCCCTCGGGTCTAGGGAAAATATCCCAAACATCATTTTTAAGAATTGACTGATACTCCTCTGACATAGCATCTCTCCAAACTTGAATAGATACTTCCTCCTTGCGAGCGGGAGCTCCGGTTCTATGTCGGCTCATCAAGGCAACATAAGCGGAACTTATGTAGCCTTTTGCTCTCTGAATGTGCCTCTAGGGCTACAAAACTTTCAGCTTCTTGCATAGTACACTTGGCTCATAGAGGTCTCTTTCTCCCAACAATAATGTCAATAGGCCCATCAGTAGGTTCCAAGGGTTCAACAAGATCAATATCTTCTTTTGGTTCTAAAATCTCCCTCTAAATCTCAGGAGTATGGTCAACTTCCATATCTGAGGAGACTCTTCGCTATCAATCTCATATGAATCCCCTAGATCTCTAAATGCAACATCTTCCTCGAATGTGAGCATCCCTACTAATCTCGATCAACCGGCACAGATAAATTTGTGAGCTTTTGATGTCTCACTTTGTAGCCCCACAAATATTCCTTCTTGCTAGAAGGCTCCAACTTGGTTCTCTTTTCCTTGGGAACATGAATATAGATAGGACATCCAAAGATCCTTAAATGACTGACTTCAGGCTTCTTCCCTATAAAGGCTTCTTCTGGAGTCATACTCTCAAAGATCTTATGAGGACTTTTGTTCTGAACATATATAGCCGTCCTGGAAGCTTCTGCCCATAAGAAGGTTTGCAAATTTTGATCATGAATCATGGCCTTTGCTACTTCCACGATAGTCCTGTTCTTTCTTTCTGCAACACCATTTTGTTCAGGATTATAAGGAACACAGAACTCCCTCTTAATCCCTACATCAATACAAAAATTTTGAAAACTACCAGAGGTGTATTCTCCACCATTGTCAGATCTGAGGACCTTAATTCTTTTACCAGAAAGATTTTCTACTAGAGCTTTGAACTCTTTAAACCTATCCAACACTTCCTCAGACTCTTTAGATTTCAAAAAATAAATCCAAGTCTTCCTAGAGTGGTCATCAATAAACAAAACATAATACAAGAATCGAAGATGGAACAGACATAGGACCACATAAATCAGAATGAATAAGGTCTAAAATATACTTAGATCTATTTTCTCTACTATGAAAAGGGGCTTTTATATTCTTACCCAATGCGCAGCCCTTGAGAGTACCTTCGTGCTCCTGGTTGAACTTAGGAAGGCCCGTCACCATCTTCTCCATGATAGGTAAGGCTCGAAGTGTAGGTGAGCAACCGATGCCAAAGATCACATAGAACTTGAAGAGTCATGAACCAAAGCTTGTAAAGAACGTGTGCAGACCTTGTAAAGGTTTTCATGTCTAACTCCAATTACTTGAGCATCCTTGAAGCTAGAGTTCTCCATCCACACTAGAACTTTGCCTTTGGAGAAGGCAACTTGATATCCTTTGTCTTCCAAAGCTGAAATAGAAATAAGATGCGTTTGATTCCGTGAACATAAAGAACATTACCAAATGATGAAATGAGTCAAATGAAGCGTAGAGGTCCCAATTCCTTTCACTCAGCTAGCATCTCCAATGATGACTTGTTCAGAAGACTCCTTTTCCACCAAACTTGATAAGTGCTCCTTAAAGCGGTGATGTGTCGTGAGGCACTACTATTGATTATCCAAGTGTTGGTGTCGGAAGGTACACTTGCTTGATAATGCCGAATAGAACAAATATTCACTTGAATCCTTTTGAGGAGAGGCATCATCAACATCCGCAACGGTAACTTGTTGCTTAGGTCTAGTTGGACAATACTTGGCGAAGTGCCCAAACCTGTCACACCTAAAACATTGAATCTTGGACATGTCCCTCTTCTTCTTAAATGGAGGTGCATCATTATTCCCCTTGTCCCGATTCCTCTTGAAGAATCCTTTCCTTCCATCTTTTCCTTTCTTCTTTGAAGCATGGGAGGCGAGAACATGAATGTCTTCAATCTTTGAACTTTGACCAATGCCTCTTGCCACCAACCTTGATTCCTCTTGAATGCAATCTGATCTTAGGCGATCAAACTTAGGCAATTTTGATCTTGCACTGATTCCCTGAATGTAAGATTCCCAAGACAAAGGTAGACCATTGAGTGCAAGCATAGTCAGGTCTTTGTCATCAACCATATGCCCTATTGTCGAGAGCTGATCTCTCAAATCTGCAATCCTCATAAAGTATGCAATCACTAATTCACCTTTCGCATCTTCACATGATGAAGTTGTTGCTTCAGTGCAAGCACTCGGCTGGTATTGTTGATTTTGTACATCTCTTCCAATGTTTTGAACATGTGTCTCGCAGTCTTCAACTTAGAGATGATAGGAACAATATGATCCTTGACAGAATCAACCAATATCTTCATTGCTTTAATATCTTTCTTCACCCATTGTAACTTTGCTTCTTCCTCCTCAGGTTCAGGAACGCTAGACTCTACGAACTCACCCAAGTCATTTTCACACAAGGTAAGCATGATCCTAAACCTCCATGATGTGAAGTTAGATGCACCCTCGAGTCTATCCTCAATCTTCAAACCATTCACCATCTTGACTAAGTGAACAAATAGGGTATGCTGATTAGCAATAATCTGATCACGATCCTCTCAAACCCGCTCTGATACCATGTGAATTTTCACAATCAGATTATATGCACAGAAAATTAATTCAAAAATCAAACAATAACACAGCAGATACCCTGGGAAAACCCTCCTCTTGAGCGAGAAAAACCCAGCAACAAAGATCTTCACTTATATATAAATAATGGCAGCAATTCGCTTTACAATGAGGCCAAACTCAAGGCCAACATTCAGCACCAATACAATGCAATATCAGATAATAATCTGATCTTCCTTTCAAACTAAATCTGCACTTAAGGAAAATTCGCAACCTGCTCTTGAATACATTCGCACTTGATAGAATAAACTTGATGATCACAAATGATAAAGTGAACCTCTATATATACAAATTGAAGAGACACCTCTTTCTATGAAGCAAGTCGGCTAATCAATAAGTATATATTTCTTACAAATAAATGTGACCAATAAATGATAAGTCGTCCTCATAGATAATCGCGCCAATGATGAAGGAGGTCGGCCTTGGACGAGTCTCTTTATTTCTTTAACAAATTCGTTGCCATATATATATATAAATTAAATAGCCACATGGCTATTATTTAATTTATCAAGCTGGACCATTTTATCGACACTGTCTATTATTCTTAACATAAATCACATAGATTTAGTAATCAGAATTAATCAAACTATGTCTCAATTAGTCTCCACATATATATTAGATTGTTTGCTAAGAATGTGATGATGCATTTCTATATTAGGTTGCTACTATGGCCAGGTCGAGTCACACAAGGTCAGATCACAGATTTAAAAGCAATTCTGAGCAGGAATTCAGGTCGAATATGTCATCCAGGCAATGCAGTAATCTGCTTGCATATGGAAGGCAGTTACAAATCGTATTACACAGACAGGTGGTAATCATCAATGCACATAGAATACAGTATACACAATCAGAATCATATCGTTTTACTGATTAAGTGATTTTAAGCTGAGAGACCCATTGCTAATGGCTAAGTGAGTATCTCTCACCTGACGGGGGGTTTAGACTTCTTCTCCAGGCAGTATCAAATTCTTTTTTTTTGACTGTTCTATTTTTACCTTCTGTATTTTCTACCTCCTCCAAGACGAGTTGTGTTTCATCTATATCTAGGGTTGGAAAGATCGCACCCCTCTATTCTTGGTTGCGTCTTCTGTTTGGAGGCACCCCGTCACTTTTAATGGTAGTGATTAAGAAAATCACATCATCCTCTCTTAATGTTGGCGATTTATTTTCAAAAGACAATTAACCTTAAATTGTCGTTGCCTTTGTCTGGACTTCAATTAATGTGTGTTAATTTTGTCTTGAATTAAATCGATTTTTACTTTCCTTGTGACGCATGCAGTTTCCACTTCAGTTGGGCAATCATCGGCTTGAATGGATATATTTTATTATTTACTATGACATTTATAAATATTAATGGTTCTAATAATTAATATGGGTTCTTTATTGATTAGGATAATTAATTTAATAGCATTTATTTTATTTTTATTTGCTATCATAATGATTTCACTTAATAATATCCCATTGTATAATATTATTATAATATTCTCAATAATAATTATAATAATATTTATATTGCAATTTTGTATTTTTGATATTTATTTTATTCAGTTGTTTGAATTTCAATAGGTTACAATATTGGGGACATGATAAACTCCATTTTGCTTACCATAAGATTGAGAAGCTCAAGAAAAGAAATTTGAGGCTAAAGTCACAACTTCAAGAAGATAGTGAAACTAAAACGAAATCATCTCAAAATATTGAGGAATCGGAAAAGATGATCATGGATCTAAAGATTCAAATTGAGGAAGCAAAAAGAGTTGAAAAAGTTGTAAGTGATCAGCTAAAGGCAAGGGAATTGGAGTGTGAGAAATTGGAGTTTGAAATTGTTTCCTTGAGAAAGAAGTTGGAGAAATTGAATGATCAATTAAATCGAAGCATGAAGTTTGAAAAAAGCACTGGAATTCTAGAGGACATTATCAACTCTCAAAGATCACCTTTCATCAAGACTTGTCTTGGCTTTGAAGAAAATCAGAAGACCATCAAAGAAAAGTCAAGTTCTAAGACTTCTAAACTACCAAAGAAGATAAATGAAGAAATCCTAAAGGATATGCTAATGTGCTCAAGGACCCTATCAATAGTAGCACCGAGGAGGGAAGTAATATCCCATAGAAGAAGAACATTCTTCACAGGGATAAGATGGAGCGGAGCGGAGCTTAATGCGGGTTTGGGCGCGCATCCAGATTTTTGAATTTTTAAGGCGTTGATGAGGGTGAAGACGCAGATCCTGATGACGATGGTGGCGCTGGTGGATTCCTGGTGGCTGCAGGTGTTGTGCAATGGCCTTTGCTAGTGTCTCCTGCGCGTGTTGGGCCGAGGCTGGTGCATTCTTTTGAGGAGTCTGTTCTTGGCAGCCCTCTAGTCGCTCACTCCTCTAGTGGCTGGATCCGGTTTGGGTCTTTGGGATTGCTCGATTGCCCTATTCTGGCCCTTGCTAAGTGGCTGGGGGTAGTTTTGTTCTTTCACAAGCCCCCGTGGGTTTGTGGTGATGGTGATTCTTTACCTTGTTTTACTTCTGCAATGTTGGAGCCGTCATTGCTGCTCCTCCTTGCAGTAGTCTTATTCTTACCTTGCGTTTCCTTTTCCCACATTTTGTGGTCTATGGATTGGTGGTGTTGTTTGCTTCGGGTATAGCCTGGTTCATGCTTGCTTTATGCTAGTTGTGCGATGGTGTCCCTGACGCTGTTGGTTCTCCCCCTCTGGTGTGGCTTTCCATTCCTGGTTGGCAGGAGTTGGTGATGATGGATGATCACTTGCCTAGTAGTATCGCTTTGTTGGTGGCAGTGGACGGTTCTATACATTTCGTTTCTCTGCAGCGGTTAGTTTTGAACATTGACTTTGGTCTATGGCTTTTGTGGGTGTTTCCTACGCTTAATGTGCCAATTTTGGTGCGTTTTTCTAAGGAGACTATCCTGGGTGGCCTTCTTGCTGCCTATTCTACTGATGGCTAGGTCAGGTTTAGTTCTTTCGACTCCCCTATTTGTGCCAGTGTTGCGTAGCTGGGGGTTATTCGACTCCTTCCCATGCACCTGTGGGTCTGTGGTGTTGAGGACAGTGTTGTTGGGTTTGTTGATGTTGGCAATGGTTTTTGTGGGCTTCAATGGCCTTTGTTCGTTTCTTTTGGTCGATGGCTGGTTGGTTTCACTGGTCATTCCTGTGACTACATGGCGGACATGGTGGGTATTTATTGGAGAATGCCTTCCCCTATTCTTGTTACTCTACAGAGGTGTTGGGTGGGAACTTTCTTGAAAGTTCCTTTGTTCCTCTAGTGGTTTTGGAACCCCTGCCCTATTTCACCGTGGGGGGGTGTGTGTTGTAGGAAGGCTGCCTGGTTGGTGGATGTGGTTGTTTATCTCCTTTCAGGTCCTCATATTTTGGCTCCTCTAAAGGTGGAGTTTGCTCCTTTTAGAGGTGGAGGTTGTGGACTTGGGGAGGTGGAGCCTGCTCCTTTCGAGGTGGAGGTTGGTTTAGTTGGGAGGGATTGTTGTCGCTGCAAGGGGTTGTTGTTGTCTTTGGCTCTGTTCTTCCTTCAAACTCTTTTATTGAGGTGGAAAGTTTTTGGGTTGCCGGAATGGAGGCTTTGGTGCTTCAACTTATGTTTGTTCTTCTTGTTTCCTATTGAGGTGGAGATTGGGTCTGCTGGTGGGTTAGCCCTTTCGAGCAGTTGGAGGAAGGTCTACTACAATCCTACTGCTACTGGTGTGGTGTGGCTTGGTTGTTCTAGGCAGGTTATAAAAGTTAAGACTTTCCATGACTATGTCAAGCTGGAAAGGAGTTGTTCGGTGGGGGTTGTCTCGAAAGCTCCTTGGGGGATCTTGTTGGCTTGAACTACCCTGTTGTTTTCAAGGGATAAGTGTACGGTTGTTGCCCTTTCTTCTTTTCTTACATTCTCTCCTTTTGGGTCCTCAAATTTTGGCTCCTTTAGAGGTGGAGTTTGCTCTTATTTGAGGTGGAGGTTGTGGACTTGGGGAGGTGGAGCCTGCTCCTATAGAGGGGAAGTTTGGTTTAGTCAGTGGGGACTGTTGTTGCTGCAAGGGGTTGTTGTTGTCTTTGGCTTTGTTCTTCCTTCAAACTCTCTTATTGAGGTGGAGAGTTTTTGGGTTGCTGGAACGGTGGCTTTGGTGCTTCAACTTATGTTGGTTCTTCCTATCTCCTCTAGAGGTGGAGATAGAGTCTGTTGGTGGGTTAACCTTCTCGAGCGGATGGAGGAATGTCTGGTGTAATCTTGCTGCTATAGGTGTTGAGTGGCCTGGTTGTTCCAAGCATTCTTTTGGGCATTCAATGTGTGGGTTGTTTCTTGTTCTTTATAGGACTGGTTTTTGTCTTAAGTGCTTAGTTATTCCTGGCAGTACTGCCAAGTTTGGGCTGTTTGTCTATGTCTATCTCAAGACTGGTGTTGGTTCTGAATGCTCTGTCTCTCCTAGTCTCTGCTGACCAAGTGTTGTTTGTATTTGGCTATGTCGCTGCGGGTTCGCTGCTAGTTCTGTTCGTTTTTGTTGTTTGGTGTGTCTTAGCTCGGTTTAAGGTTCTTGGTCCTTGCAAAACCTTGTTTCCTAAAAGGCCCATGTGGCTCGTTGTGTAAAGGGTACGACGCCCTGTAAATGTTGTTTATCTTATCAAAAACATTCTTCACAGGGACAACCACGAAATATTCAGAAGATCATTTCCACCAAAGGCAACCTCACATGTCCAGGTTCCAATATACCTTCTTTGGTTATTGTTTCTTTAGAAATAAGTTTTTTCATAAGGCCGTGGATTGTAGAGTTCGTGCAAAAAAGGATTTCGGTTTCTTAAAGAAAGAACTACAATTCATTTGCTCCTCTAATGGACTACAATATCATGTGCTACAAGTGCAATAAATTTGGTCATACAATGCATTCTTGTAGAAGTGATTTTGCAGAACCTCTAAAACAAAACAAGGAGGATGTTCATGACAAGCTAAAAGAGGAATCTACAAAAGTTTAGAAGAAGAAGTAGGAGCATGAAATGAAGGAGAAATCCATGCTAGTGGAAGCAGCCCTTCATGTGCAAAACGAAGGAAATCAGTGATATATTGACAGTAGTTACTCAAGCCACATGACAAGGGATAAAAGCAAGTTCCTCACTTTGAAGGAAATAAATGGAGGCACCATGAAGTTTGGAGATAATGATATGGCAAGGATAACAGGAAAAGGCACTCTTAGTTTTGACAACGGAAAGACAAGACTGAAAATGTATTACATGTCCAAGGGTTGAAGCATAATCATCTAAGTGTGAGTCATTGTGATCAAGGGCACACCCTCACATTTCATCCTAGTGGTTGTGAAATTAGAAAGACAAGAACAAGGAAACTTGTCACAAATGCTAGTAGAACTACAAACAATCTCTATATCCATAGTGAAGTCAAAGGAGAAAAGTGCTACATGGCACAAGAAGATGAGAGCTGGTTGTGGCACAAAAAGATGGAACATTCAACTTAAACAACATTGTGAAGATCAGCAATAAGCAAGCCATAAGAGACATGTCAAAGATAACAAAGCCTCCTAATACTATTTGCAAGCAATGCCAATTTGGAAAGCAAACAAGGATGAGTTCCAAATCAAAGGAGTACTCTACATCAAAGCCTTTGGAACTAATACATACTGATTTATGTGGGCCAACAAGGACAACAATCTTGCAAGGTGAGAGCTATTTCATGATATTAATTGATGATTATTCCATGATGACTTGGGTTACATTTCTAAAAGAAAAATCTGAAGCTTTTGAGAGATTTAAGGCATTTAAAGCTTTGGTAGAGAATGAAACTGGGTTAAGAATCAAATGCCTAAGATCTGATAGAGGAGGAGAGTTCACCTCAAATGAATTTGAAAAATTTTCTGAGCAAAATGGAATAAGAAGACAATATTCAACCGCAAGAACTCCATAGCAAAATGGAGTTGTCGAGAGGAAAAATAGAAAGTTCAAAGAATGACAAGAGCCATGTTAAATGAGTCTAAGCTTTTTGACACCTTCTGGAGAGAAGCGGTGCATATGGCAATCCACGTTCTGAATCGAGCACGCAGGGTGAACAATAGCAAAACACCATATGAACTTTGGAAGGGAAGGCCTGCATTGTTGATGTGTAGCTGCGGGCCTCATACTTCCATCGGCGATATTAATAAGCAATAAATTAAATATAGCCAACGGCTATTTATTTATTGGAGGCGATTTCATTTATTTGTAATTAATATTTATATTCCTCATTTAAAATGAGGCCAACTATAGTGAAGAGACGCATTGATTAATGAGCAAGCCGACCCTTCATGAAGAGGCACGATATCTTGTATATATAGAAGTCGATATGATCTTATCATTCATTCATTTTTTCATCAAGTCAAGTTCGCATAAAGGAGAAATTCATACTTTCAGCCGATCGAGCATTTCTTTCAAGGAGATCGATTCATATAGTAGATATCATATAATTGCTTCTAAGAGAGAAGCTCTATTTCAGTTCGGCCTTGTGTGTGGCCTCATTATCAGCCTTGTGTTTGGCCATATTGTAAGCAAATTGCTGATATATAAGTGATATATTGTTGCTGGGTTTTTCTCCCTCAAGAAGGAGGGTTTTCCCAGGGTATATGCTGTATCAAATTGTGTGAAATTGTTCTTTATCTGCTTATTTAATTTTTGATCCTAAAATTAACATGTATCAGTGAAATATTACAAAGTGTTCAAAAGCAAATGGTATATAAAGTGAGATGATGAAGACTTGGGAAAGTTTGATTCTAGGTGTGATGAGGGTATCTTCCTTGGATACTCTTTGAGAAGAAAGGGCTATAGATGCTATAACAAAAGATTGCACAAACTTGTTGAAAGTGCAACTGTGAGAATTGATGAAGAAAGGCATCAAAGGAAATAGCACAAGAAGTTGATAGTCAAAAAGAAGAAAGTGTCAAAGAAAAAAAAAGGTAGAGGAAGAAGTTGAAAATGGAGAAGTTGAACAAAGAAACCCAAAGACACCATCAAGGGCACCATCCAAGACACCATCTAGATTTGTTCAAAAGAATCATCCAGAAAATCAAATCATTGGTGATAGAGATACAAAATCTCAAACAAGGAAGAGAGTAGCCAGTACATCTGAACAAGCAAACTTGTCATCACTCTCAAAAGTGGAACCCAAGAGTTTTGAAGAAGCCCAAGAAGACAAGTACTAGGTGAAAGCAATGGAAGAAGAGTTGGATCAAAATTTCAAATAGAGAAAAATGAAACTTGGGTACTTGTCCCAAGACCTAAGGACAAGAATGTCATCAGTACTAAATGGATTTTCAAGAACAAGTTGAATGAAGATGGCCAAGTTGTTAGGAACAAAGCAAGGCTTGTATGCAAGGGATATTCTCAAGTTGAGGGGATTGATTTCGAAGAGACATTTACCCCTATTGCTCATCTTGAGGCTATAAGGATGTTTTTAGCCCTTGCCGGTTTCAGGAGTTTCAAAGGCTACCAGATGGATGTGAAGTCAACTCTTCTAAATTGAAACTTGGAGGAAGAGGTGTATATTGAACAGCTTGATGGGTTCACTCTATCAGAAAATCAGGACTATGTTTTCAAGCTAAAAAAGGTGCTTTATGGGCTGAAACAAGCCTCTAGGGCTTGGTACTCAAGACTAGACAAGTATCTACAGCAACAAGGTTTCAGAAGAGGTATTGTGGATAGTAATCTCTATATCAAGAACAAAGGAGATGACCTATTGATTGTTGTGGTCTACGTGGATGACATCATTTTTGGAGGTAGCAGTGACAAAATGTGCCAAGAGTTTGCCATGAACATGCAAAAGGAGTTTGAAATGTCAATGCTTGGTGAGTTGTCTTTCTTCCTTGGCTTGCAAATTTCCTAATCAAATAAGGGGATATTCATTTCATAAACCAAGTATATTAAGGAGATGTTGAAGAAATTCAGGATGGAGGACTGCAACCCAGTGAGCACTCCCATGGTTACAGGATGCAAATTGAGTAAGGATGATGAATCTCGTAAGGCTAATCAAACTCTATACAGGCCCATGATTGGAAGTTTATTATGTGTGACATCTACGAGACCTGATATTATGCAAGTAGTTGGTATGATGGCACGGTTTCAAGCAGCACCAAAGTAAACTCATGTGCAAGCGGTAAAGAGAATATTCAAATATCTAAAGGGCACGATGGATTTTGGGTTGTGGTATCCAAGAGGTGAAGATTTCACCCTCACAGCATCTACGGATGCGGATTGGACTAGAGTGTTGATGACAGAAAAAGCACAAGTGGAGGTGCATTCTTTCTTGACAATAGTTTTGTATCATGGTTGAGCAAGAAATGGGCTTCAGTTTCATTGTCCACAATGGAAGCAAAGTATATTGCAGCAACTTCTTGTTGCACTTAGGTTCTTTGGATGAAGCAAACTTTGAAAGACATCAAGGTTGAACTTGATCTCCCATTTCCATATTTTATGATAATACAAGTGCAATTAACATCTCAAAGAATCCAGTTATGCACTCCAAGACGAAGCATATTGTCATGTCCCCCGAAATTGTAACACTAAGCTAAAGCATTAAAGAAAAACAAATAAATAACATACAAATAATTGTCAAAATCAAACATGTGTAATTACAATTTAAATATAATTATCACTGATAATATTATAACTATAAATATAATATTCAAAATATACAAATTATAAATGAAAAGAAAAATACAAATATAGTGCCACAAATCATAATTTAAATAAAACACCAATTAATAAAAAGAATGAATAAACAATATAAATATTTATGGAATAGAAGAATACAAGAACATATCCCTGACGAAAGGCGTCGAATGGGAGAAAACCAAAGTTCCTAAGTATCGAATGAAGGGAGAAACCCACGCATAGGAGCAAAAGGGTCGTAGGGAGCATCAATATGGCTGAGAAGAACCAAGGAAGGGATGTTGATCATCGACAAGGGCAAGAACAAAATAAAGAAAGGCAAATCAAAGGACGGGTGGTATGTTCCTATAGGTGGCACGAAATCGATAGCCTTACTGGAGAATATCAGGTCAAGAGTATAGACTTTTC
>VDFB02338553.1:0-16124 GCA_007258455.2 Sequoia sempervirens | reverse complement strand
AAAAGAACAACACAAATGAACCTTTCATTTGGTGCTCTTAAAAATGAACCATTTCAAAGTTTTTCTAAATTAGGAATTGTCATTTGGTGCATAAAAAGAACAAACATTTCAATTAAGGTGCTCTAAAAATGAACTCTTTCCAAGTTTTCATAATTAGGAATCTTGATTTTAGTGCATAAAAAGAACAACACAAAAATAATTTCTTTTTGTTGATGCACGCTCGTTTTTACTTTTGTTGACCAAGTAAGACTAGGATTGATTTCTTAGAAACACTCATATTTGGGCTTAAAAATGAACAAATTATTCTTTTTGTCTTGCACCATTCCTATCTTAAGTGATTGATATCCAAAATACTTTGTATTGGTGCAATTGAAAAGAACAAGTTGTTTTGCTTTATTCACATATTTTTGGGGATAGCACCACTCGAGGTGCTTAAAAAGAATCAAACTAATATGAAGTGTTTGCTATGCATTTAGTGTTTGGCAAGCTAGATGATTGTCTTCTCCCCTCGCACCTTTTGGCGATCTTGGGTGAGCGAAAACATCTTGAGCTTTGCATCTTTTTCAAGCATACCTTTTAGAGGGCCTGCCTATTGAGAAACATCCTGAGCTAGAGAACTCATAGATGACCAAAATGGTGCTTTCATTCTAGACCCCTATATAAATAAGTTGTGGGTGTGAGGAAATTTCATCATCCCGCTGGATGCTATTGGCCTATGCTGATGCATCCCCCCTCAGTATCCTCGTGATGCGTAAAAACTTGCAAGGGCTAGGAGGTCTCTTAATTAAGAAAAACACCGCATGTATAGGGGCCCAAAAATAATATCCCTAGAACATTACTAAGAGCCAAATTGTTTTATAAGCTACCCCTTTATCCAAAAACATTCTTTGAAAGTGGTGCATCAAAATTTACTTCCGAGAAGTTACTTGCCAAGTATGACTACAGGCATGTGCCATAAATTACATGTAAAATTGTCTCTTTGAAGCATGAGGTAGACCTACCTAAAAGAATGGTTTCTATCCACTAGGGTTGTAAATGCTTGTTTATGTTAAACTTGCCAAATACATTCAAAACAATCTTGACATCAAACTTTGTTATTGATCTAAAAATAACAAATCCAAAAAAACACTAAACAAGATGGTTGAACCACAAACCATTTGACTTAGTGAATGATTGTAAAAGAAGCCCTATATTTGCACTCCTTGAAAGGATTTTCCTTAAAGGTTTCCAAATATTCATTTTTTTAATTTCAGGTTGCATTGATCAAAGTAAACATTTGGGAACTATGGCTTGGGTGTCATGATTTCACAACTTAAGCTATAGACATGAAGGTCACACAAGTCCATGCTTTTTGAGTCAGTCCAAGTATTGTTGTATCACTTGCCATACTCTAAACATAGAGAAATTGAGATAAAAACTAACTTTAACTTACAAAAATCTAGAGAAAGATTGCTCAAACTAGAAACAAATTTTCTGGAGTAGTTGCTAAAAATTCATTGCATTTTTTCTCTATCCCAGAAACTTCACTGATGAAAAATAGTTGCATTTGACAAAAAATGAGCAATTGCTATAGAACCCACACACTTGCTTTTATTTTCTTGCACTTGCTTCTGAGAAACTGGTGCACTTGCCCCCAAGATGCTTGCATTTTCCAAAAGAAGCTTGCTTTTTCCTGAGTAAGCATTGCATTCAACAAAAACACACAATAGTTGCACTTGCCATTCTAGCCCGCACTTGCTTCTCTGAAACCCACATACTTGACACATTTTTGGTTGCACTTGATAAATCTAGCCGCTCTTGCTCACATTTTTGAGCCTTTGCTTAAAAACTAGAGCTATTGCTTTATCTTGTTGACAATTGGGAAAAACAAACCGAAGTTGTTTACAGGATCCTTGTTAGAACAAAACAATTGGAAAACCAGATAAGTCATATAGTCCCTCATCCATTATTTCCATCCTACTTGTTAGAAATCAAAATCAAACAAACCACTAGGATCATTCCTTCACTCAGATGTCTATGATATCAACAGTTACTTGGGACTCACAAATAGTTCAAGTAAGCTTTTCCACAACATATCTTCTAGATAATGAAGTGAAAAATTGACCCTATTCCTTCAACATTTTGATTTCTGAAAAGTAGCACCATTCCAAAACAACACTCAAACCTTAGGGTTTTGAGCTTCATAGAAACCATCTCAAAACCATCACACCTTATGACCATCTAGCGATCGACTGCTCTAGTTCAACTATTGAACCTTGTAGCACTGATCCTCCAACCTAGTCTCACACACATTGAAGGTGAACAAATTGAATATCATTAGTAGTTTAAGAACCTTCATATTTGAGAAGAATGAAACACACAACCAATGGAGAAACACAACACAAATCTTAGATGAAGAAGAAGAGAAAGAAAACATAGCAGTTGAAAGACCCATGTTACCACCACCTGTGTGGCAATAGATATACGTCCCTCATGCTCTATGAGAAGAAAAAAAACCCTTAGATTTGGCAAGAGAAAAATCCTTAAACGAAAATCTATACTTCACCTTTCAAAGAACCACTGTACAAAAAAGTTCACCAAAGGGTTCATCTCATGAAGATATCGCACCCGTCAAAATCAACTAGAAGTTTTCTATCTACGCTTTGCACCAATAGGCCAAATTTTCCATAGATAGGAGTCATGAAAACAATCACAAGAGTTGGGCAGTTGTTTATGACAACTACAAGATCACAACATAAGAAAAATGTGGAAGCAAGCAGGAACAATACCAGTGTCCCACCCACAAACACCATAAATGACAAAGGTGATCCATGGGGCTATAGGCTGAGCGAACTTGAAACACCCCAAAAGAGACCTATGTATAGAGACACATCCAATGAGGAAAAGCCAAACTAGAAAAGACATGAACAAAACAACTAGGACCCAAATAGAGTGGTTGTAGAGGAGGTTGATACAAAGGAGGAAATAAATGATGAGGAATTGTTTGAGCATTCCAACAACCCAAAAGTGCTCAAACTAATGAAAAAATTGATGAGAAAGGACCCAAACTCGTATTTCTTCAAGTTAGCACAAAGTGGTGTTAAATTGCCAGTGGACTTCAATGTGGAGGCTCTCAAAGATCCCAATCTTCTTCCCTTAGGGGATAAATCAGTTATGAGACAAATAAAGGAACCCCCAGAGATGCCAAACATGCCACCAGTCTTCTCACAAAATAGTGGTCAACCCAAAGAAAACCCCTTGTTTAGAAAACCAACTTAGATTGAACAAGCAGTAGTGGCACAACACTATCAAGGAGGTCCATCTCAGTAGGTACTGCATAACAACAATCCTCCTCCCAAAAAATATATACTTGAGAACACTTCAAATTCCAACCCTTCCCAAAATAATTAGTACCATCAACAAGGTGGACCACATGGTCCCCTTCCGAACTAGCAGTACCATCAACAAGGTGGACCACAGGGTCCCCTTCCAAATCAGTACCACCAACAAGGTGGACCATAGGGTCCCCTTCCAAATTAGTACCACCAACAAGGTGGACCACAGGGTCCCCTTTCGAACTAGCAATACCACCAACAAGGTGGACCACAGGGTCCCCTTCCATATTCATCCCATCAACACGGTAACCCACCAACGCTTTATTAGGGAAACCTTCAGTATAGTCCTTCTAAGCAATAAGATGTGCCACATAGCACTCTCCTTCAGTCATCCCATCAACAAGGTAACCTGCTAACGCATCATCAAGGAAACCTTTAGTATAGTCCTTCCCAACAACAAGGTGCACCATAGAGCACCATTCTTCAGTCATCCCATCAACAAGGTAACCCGCCAATGCACCATTAGGGAAACTTTTAGTATAGTTTGTCCCAATAGCAAGGTGTGCCACAGGGCACCCTTCTTCAGTCATCCCATCAACAAGGTAATCTGCCAATGCACCATTAGGGAAACCTTCAACATAGCTCATATCAACAACCAGGTGTGCCATAGGACACTCCTCCCAATTCATCCTACCAACAAGGTAACCCACTAACACATCAATAGGGAAACCTTCAGTATACTTCATCCTAGCAACAAGGATCTAAACCATCCTTATACACAACAAGGACCTAACCCACCCTATGTATACCCTCATTTTATCCAACTTATGACCAAACAAACGTTGTGGGACAACAAGGCTATTACACGCAAGGCTTACAAACAAATGTGCCAAAAATAGAGATGGAACTAAAAATAGAGGTCATTACCCAATAGATAGTAGACATGTAGGTAGGAAAACAAAAGAAGACCTACACCCTTCAGGAAATATGCCCATTCCCGTTTGATTGCTCCATCACTGTATTACCTTTTCAAAAGAATTTTGAAATACCCAAGTTTGACAACAAATACAGAGGAAGAGGAGATCTGGTAGAGCATGTATGAGACTTCTCAGTGTCATATATGGAGGTATAAAACAATGACACTTATCTCATGAGACTCTTTCCACATAGCCTTATAGGTCATGCTATGGAGTGGTTCACCCATCTACAAATCAGAATTAAAAACTTCAATGAACTATCTAGAAAGTTCATAAGCCACTTCTCATTTTACTTAGACGTCACCATCATGAGTTTGTCCACAATAAAATAGAGTCAAGGAAAGACCTTTACCTCTTACCTACAAATATGGAGACACAAGGATAGTCGATGCAAATGGCCCATTCTAGATAAGGAATTGGTAGATATCTTCATCATAAATGTCCTACCCAAAATCAACTACCAACTCACTATGTTATGCCTTGCATACTTTGAAGAAGCAATCAAAAAGGGATTACATATTGAGAGATCCCTCATCACAAGGGGAGTCCTTAAATTGAACAACTCAAAATATAGACCCTCTAGTTCAAACGAGAAACCTAAAGTTTGGGCCAAAAATAAGAACATTACAAATGATGGAGTAGTTGACACTAGAGCACTATGGAATGCATAGAACATGCTTCAAAATAAACCACAAGTGGTACAAATGAGGTATGTTCCAAACAACACACAAAACAACCAAAGTACCTATCCCTAAAATAATCAGGTTGTAAACCAACAAATGAATCAAGGAGGGCAACAGAGGCAGTATGATCAATCCAGGAGGCAGTTCATGGTACTAGGTGAGTCACTTAAAAAAGTCATGTGAAGAATAATACATAAAAACTTCATCAAAATTAATGTGTAGAAGTTGATAATCCAACCTCACAGATCCCAATGAACACCTGCAAGAAAATAACCTATCACCAAAGGAGATCAAGAGACACAAGAATGGTGCTCTACAAACATGAAGCAAAAGATGCATTACTGGAGAAGTTGAATAATTATAAAGAGATCAATCCTTAAGAGAGGAGATCAACCCTAAAGATGAGAAACTTAGGAGAGGATTAAATTAGCATTTGACAAGTGTCAAGATCATAATGAATGAGACAACATGACTAATTTAATAATGCATAAATAAAGATTCCTAAGTTTAGCTTAAGTGAAAAAAAGTAAAGGTGACTTAATTAATTAATTAACATGATTAAATTAATTAAGTAAACAACATATTACTCTAACACCCCCCCTTAAGATGAACTTAGGGAGAAGCTAAGAAACTAAGGACAAAATGCATGAAAGCAACGATGGGTCTCGACAACTAGGCCAAATGAGGTACCCATGCACAAATGTAAAAAATCTCTCACAATAGGAGAAAAGGAGAAAAACTCGTGGGAAAAACTCCTCTCCAAAATAGAGAAATACAAGTGAAGGTCTAAAAATCCTCCAAACAAGAGTGAAGGACGAAGAAGCCTCAATCAAGAAGAAATTGTCCTAGAAGATAGGAACAAAGGATGAACATGGGAAACACTATTGAAGCATGAAGAAGTTGCAAACACTGTTGTAGAATGATTGCTAAAATGTTGAAAGAAGGAATGAGAACATATAGTGCCTCTGATTCATTGCATAGACTAACAAGTTGTATCCGCTTAGTACATAAAATACCAGATAGCTAACTCACTAACACCTAAACCAAAGAAGCATTAACGCCAATAGTAGAAACCCCCCCATAATGTTGAAAAGGGAGAGGTAGATAGGTACACTGAAACTGAATGCCTAAAAGTAGTGCATGTAGAGGAACCAAGAACATCTGAAGGTGCAAACATGAAAGTACAAGCAGATAGAAAGGATGTGAAAACAAAAGTCACATACGCATGAGAAAGGTATGAAGGAAAACAAAGGAAAACACCAACCTCTCCCTTTTTAGCATTATGGGGGTTTCACTTGGCATTAATGCTTCTTTGGTTTTTCTCTTGCACTACTTTTAGGTATTCAGTTTTGTACTTGTCGCGACCTCTCCCTTTCAACATTAAGTGGGGGTTTCTACCATTACACCGCCTTGGTTTCCACGCTGGAGTGAGCTATGTATACGCAGATTTAATCTTTGCGTACCAGGCGATGCAACAACCTGGGTTACCCATGCATTTCTAAGGAGATGGAGCACTTACCATATGGAAACTCTTGCATCTCTACTTTGAGCATCTTCCATTTTCTCATGACGCCTCTTCAAACTTTTGTACCTTTGCCATATGTATCTTTTGAGTTCCGTGTGTTTTCCTTTGTTTGCCATCCGGGATTTGAGTAGTGTTGTTAGGGCACTCACATAGGTTCTTGTCTTCTTGATCTCGGACATTAGATGTTTCAAAGGAAGGTTATTCTTTTGCCCGCATGAACCCCATATGGTCGTTGCACACGGATCAAGAATTTTTTTTTTCTAGGGCTAGTAATTTTTTTATTTTTTTCCTTTAATTTTTAGTGATAGAATTAAAAAAATTGTAAAGTTGTTTTAGTTTTTGAAAAAGAAAAAGAAAAAGTTGGAGGTGGAATTTTTTGTTTGTACTCGGGCGCATCAATTATCAGGTACTCGCAAGTACCTATGTGGGCAGGACCTGCGGGTCGCATAGGTCCGCCATCAGGCCTTATTACCTCGGCCAACAACATCCACAGTTGATGTAGGAGCATCCGGGGTGTAAGAGCAATCTTGCATCACCCAAAAAAAAAGTTGTTTCTTTTCAATAAGGGCTAAATTTGGTAGGTTTACTATTTTGTAAGTTTGCATTTATGCATAGTTGACATGAAATCTACACACTCTCCAAAATGGTAAATTGAAGCCAATAGTGAAGAAACTACTTCAATACCATTTGTCATTTGAGAGATATAAAAATTTTAATTTTCAAAATCCTAATAAAATCTTCAGTATCAATTTGAGGCACTTAGGAGGCTCCTGGATGAACCCCGAAAATTAGGAAAACAAAAGCAGTTGGCCTTTAGGCCCTACTTTTTGGTTTTTTGAGATTTTTCGAAAAGGTATTATAATAGAAAATCCAATAGTCGGATCAAAAGTTATGACCCTGCAAAGTTGTAATACCAAAATTAATAAAATTTCAAATATCTTCCTGAGGAAGTTACACTTTCTAGAAGATTCTAGGGTGGTTACACCTTCCAAATAAAAGGATGTAAAGGGGGACTACAGAGGGGAGGCCAGAGTAGAGTAGATGGTGGCTCCAATTTGCAGATTTGCAGATTTATGTAATCAGAAAGCCCATGTGATGGAAAATATAATGTTTTAATTTCATTTTCATTTCAGTGATAATAGAAAATATTTTCTTTCCTTCTTGCATTTTGTTTGTGCCATTATCTATTATTTTTGTGAGTTTTAGATTGTAAGGGGAGTACCCTTCATCAAGTGGTATTAGAGCAGGTTTTCCTGAGTGTGTAAACAGATTGCCGAATGTGAGGCAGTTTGCACTAGGACTTGTGGTTGTGGGTTTGTGAGAAAATATGCCTCCACGAAGAAACTGTGGTGGGAGAAATGTTGGGGTAGAAAAAGAGGGTTTTAGAGCCCTCCAAAGACAAGTTCAAGCACTACAAGAGGAGTTGCCTAGGGGAGCTGATGTCAGAAGAAGAGATGAAAGTGAGGATGAGGTTGAAGATGAGGAACCATTCGAAGAGGAAGCACATGATGTAATGGATCCTGGAGAAGTCAGACTGATTAGGGCCATTTCCAAGATTGGAAAGAGGCCAAAGATAGATGTTTCTAATTTTTCTAGAAACCTAAATCTAGAGGAGCTAATCAATTGGATCAATGACATGGAATAGTATTTTGAGTATGAGGAAATAGAAGACCCAGATAGAGTCAAATCTGCAAAGGCCAAATTGAAAGGCCATGCTAGCATATGTGGAAAGATGTCCAATTGGAAAGAAATAGAAGGGAAAAGAGAAAATAACAAGATGGGATCAGATGGTGGAAAAATTGAAAAGATAGTTCATTCCTGGGGACTATGAGTTGGATTTGTTGAAGAAGATGCAAGGGTTGAAACAGGCAGGAAAATCTGTTAAGGAGTATACAAAAGAATTCTATAGAGTCTTGATCATAATAGGTCATTCTGAGGCCAACAAGGAGAAAGTTTCCCATTACATAAATGGGTTGAAGCTGAGCATTCAAGAAGAGTTGAGTTTGGTAAGAATGTCTACCATTGAAGATGGATATTACTTTTCTTTGAAGGTAGAAGAGAAGTTGAATAGGAGGTTTGAAAGTAAGCAAAGAGGTGGAGGTCGCGGTGGAAGGACTAGTGGATGGTCATATGGAGGTTGAAATTAAGACCAAAAGAAGGGTGAAGGATCCAGTAGCAGCCAAAACTAGAAAGGAGATAACACCTATCATCCTCATAATGGAGACCAAAGAGGAAGAGGGAGATTTGGGTGAGGAGTAGGGAGAGAAGGATTTCATGGAACCTCAAGCTTCCAATGTGGAGAAGAAGGGCATAGGGTGATGAGTGTCCTCTAACATCAAGGGAAGGAGAAATAGAAGACCTGAGGATAATGTACGAGTTGCACATGTAGACAAAGATGCCGAAGTCTTCAAGACTGAGGATGCGAAGAGGAGAGGTTCTGTTACTAGAAGAGCCTTGTTGAATGAGGAGAAAGAACCAAATCAAAGGAAGAATTTATTTCACACCAGATGTAAGTGTGAAGGTAAAGTTTGAAATGTTATTATTGATGGAGGTAGTACTGATAACCTTGTTTCAAAAGATATGGTTAGTAAGTTGTGGTTGGAGAGAAGAATGCATCCAAATCCATATCGGATTGCTTGGTTGCAAAAGGACCATAAAGCTTTTGGTAAATGAAAAATGTCTGGTAAAGTTCAAGATTGGAAATTACCATGATGAGGTATTGTGTGATATTATGCCTATGGATGTCAAGCCATGTGTTGTTAGGTAGACCATGGTGGTTTGATTGACAAGCAATACATGATGGACATGCCAACACCTATTCTTTGACAAAGGGTGGAGTTCATCATAAGTTGAAGCCCTTGAAAGAGGCAGAGGAAAAGGTATGCAATAATGCAAGAATTTGTTTGGTTGATGGAAGAAAGTTCCTAGAAGGTATGAAGCATGAGCATATGTGTTTTGCATTGATCCCTAGAGTTGATAAAGAAGATACTACTGAGGTACCTGTAGAGGTTTCAAATTTGTTGAATGAGTTTCAAGATATTATTTTAGATAATATACCTAAAGGTTTGCCTCCAATAAGAAAGATTAGTCATCATATGGACTTGATTCCTGGAGCCAGTTTGTCGAATAAGGAAGCTCACCATATGACTCCAACAAAGAGTGAAGATTTGAATAGACAAGTGCAAGAGTTTTTGCGGAAGGGATTGATCAGAGAGAGTTTGAGTTCATGTACAATACCTATAGTACTAGCACCAAAGAAGGATGGGGAATGGTAGATGTGTACAGATTCTAGAACCATCATTAAGATCACCATCAAGTACAGATTTCCCTTGCCAAGGATGGATGACATTATGGATTGTTTGAGTGGAGCTAAGTACTTCACGAAGATAGATTTGAAGAATGGATATTACCAAATCTGGATTGGAGAAGGAGATGAATGGAAGACAACCTTTAAAACCAAGGAGTGCTTGTACGAATGGTTAGTCATGCCTTTTGGGCTAACCAATGCATCGAGCATATTTATGCAAAATTTTATGAATGAGGTATTAAAATAATTTTTAGGAAAGTTTTTTATTGTTTATTTGGATGATATTCTAATTTTTAGTAAGACATTGGAGGACCTCATCATGCATATCTGGAATGATTTTGAGAAGCCAAGGGAGGAGAAGTTGTTGATTAACTTGAAGAAATGCTTTGTAAAAAGGAGTTGGTGTATTTGGGATTTGTTGTCTCAGCAGGGTCTTAAAATGATCAAGAGAAGGTGAGAGCTAGCATTGAATGACCTACCGAAAGAGTGTTATAGAGGTAAGATCATTTCATGGTCTAGCAAATTTTTACAAAAAGTTTATTAAGAGTTTCAGTAGTATTTGTGCACCTCTAAATGAAGCAATGAGAGGGGATAGAAAAGATTTTAAGTGGACTACAAGAGCAACAAAAATTTTTGATATGTTGAAGAAGAAAGTTACAGAGCAACCTATTTTGGCACTTCTAGATTTCAATAAGGTCTTTCATGTAGATTGTGATGCTAGTGGCACTGCCATAGGAGTTGTTTTGAGTCAAGAAGGTAAGCCTATTGCCTATTTTAGTGAGAAGTTAATTGATGCTGAGAAGATATATTCTGTCTATGATCAAGAGTTCTATGCTATAGTTCAGGCTTTGAAGAAATGGAGACACTAGTTGTTGCCAAAAGAATTTGTTTTATATACTGATCACCAAGCTTTGTAGTATCTCAATAGTCAAGGAAAGTTGAATCAAAGGCACTTAAAATGGGTTGATTTTTTGTAGAGTTATACTTTTGTTTTGAAGCACAGGAGTGGAAGATCAAATAGAGTTGTAGATGCCTTAAGTAGAAGGAAAAATTTGTTGATAGAGATGAATATAGAGGTTGTTGGGTTCAATGAACTCAAGAGTTTGTATCCAGGAGATCCAGACTTTGTCGAAGCTTGGAAGGGTTGTTTGGAACCTGTTACATTGGATAGGACAAGATGGTTGGATTTCTTAATCCAAGATGGAATTTGTTTAGAGGAAGCCAATTGTGCATTCCAAGGAGTTCTATAAGAGAGAATCTATTCAGGGAGAAGAATAGTAGAGGATTGGTTGGGTATTTCAATCGAGACAAGACCATTGCTCTTGTTAGTGAGAATTATTACTGGCCACAGTTACAATAGGATGTGAAGAAGTTTGTACAAAGTTGCAGAGTATGTCAAATGGCGAAAGGAACAAGTTAGAATATTAGATTGTATCGGCCATTACCTGTACTTGAGAGGCCATGAGAGGACATTAGTATGGATTTTTTCCTTGGATTGTTGAGGACACAAAGAGGGTATGATTCCATATTTGTGGTGGTGGATATATTTTCAAAGATGGTACATTTCATTCTGTGTCATAAGACCAGTGATGCTATTCATATTGCAGAGTTATTTTTCAGAGAGGTGGTGAGACTACATGGTCTATCGAAGAGTATAGTTTTAAACAGAGATACCAAATTTGTTGGTTATTTCTGGAGAACATTATGGAAGAAGTTGAAGAAAAATTTGAAGTTCAGTTCTGCTCACCATCCACAGACTGATGGAAAAACATAGGTGGTCAATAGGAGTTTGGGTAACCTACTAAGATGCTTAGTAGGAGATAAACCAAAGGGATGGGATTTGATTTTACCACATGCAAAATTTTCTTATAACAATTCTATCAACAAGAGCACTGGTAAATCAGCATTCTAGATTGTATATGGGAGTAGTTGGAGGAATGCTTCTAAACTGAGAAAGATGGATAAAGGAGAGAAGAGTAGTGCTGAGGCTGAAGATTTTGCTGAACACTTGAAGAATTTGCATGATGAGGTGAAGAAGCATATCAATAAGATGAATTCTCAGTATAAGACTAAGGCAGATTAGAAAAGGAGGTATAAGGAGTTCTAGGTAGGAGATGAAGTCATGGTTCATTTGTGAAAGGAAAGGTTTCTAGTTGGTACATACAAGTTGAACATGAAGAAGTTTGGACCATGCAAGATCCTAGAGAAGCATGATTCAAGAAATGCATATGAGGTAGAGTTGCCTGATGGAATTCATATTTCACCTGTGTTTAACATCTTAGATTTAACAGAATATCATAAGGGAGGAATTGATGAAGAAATAATAGAGGAACAGTGGAACATTCCAGCACCTACTTTAGAAAAGGAGGAGATAGAAGACATTTTGGATAGCTGTGTGGGAAGAAGCACAAGAAACATACAATATGTAGAGTACTTGGTGAAATGGAGAGGAAGGCTTGTTGAAGATTCATCATGGTTATCTGAGTCGAAGGTTAACCATCTTGGTTTCCCTCTAACTCTTGAGAAGTGATAGGGTCACTTTTCAAATTACCTCGGGTGTCTGATGCAGGAGCATCCAGGGTGTAAGAGCAATCTTGCATCACCCAAAAAAAAGTTGTTTCTTTTCAATAAGGGCTAAATTTGGTAGGTTTACTATTTTTGTAAGTTTGCATTTATGCACAGTTGGACACAAAATCTTAAACAGACCTCCAAAATGGTAAATTGAAGCCAATGGTGAAGAAATCACTTCAATACCATTTGCCATTTGAGAGATATTAAAATTTTAATTTTCAAAAATCTTAGTAAAATCTTCAGGGTCAATTTTGAGGTACTTAGAGGCTCCGAATGGGCCTGAACAGGAAATAAAAGAGCTGGCCTGCCCAGGCCCCACTTTGTGCCTCCTAGACCTTCCGGGTGTTGCATTATAATAGAAAATCCAACGGTTGGATCAAAAGTTATGACCAAGGGTTGTAATACTCAAAATTAATAAAATTTCAAATATCTCTCCAGGAAGCTATATCTTCCGTGAAGATTCTAGGCGTAAGCCACCTTCCAAAATAAAAGGGATGTAAAGGGGAATACGTGAGGGAGGCCAAATAAGAGTAGAGGGCTCGATTTGTATATATTTGCAGATTTATGTAATCAGAATGCCCATGTGATGGCAAATATAATGTTGTAATTTCATTTTCATTTCAGTGATAATAGAAAATATTTTATTTCCTTATTGCATTTTGATTGTGCCATTATCTATTGTTTTTGTGAGTTTTAGATTGTAAGGGAGTACCTTCATCAGCTTGCTGCTTTCTCGGTGAGTCAAGCTTTTATTCTGATGGTGGCCTTCTTTCTAACTACCTATAACTTCATGCAAGGTTCTCACTCCTGTGTGTTCCACCCATGACCCTGTATTAACTCCTTCCAAGCATAAGTTTTAATTTTTCTTAACGTGGTTGTTTATCAATTGCATGGTTTTTCCTGTGACCCTACCAAGCAGCATCTAATTCATCGGCAGCAGTAAGTTTTCCGGCCACTAACAACTCTCACACATTCGCTGGCTCTGGCACATTTTTCAAAGTACTTTTTGCTTCTCGGCATTTTTCATTTTCCAGGCGGTGTCTTCTATATTTTTCTAGTTTCTTTAGATCAGTTGGCGGTTTGCTTCCATCGACGATCTTTCTCCTTTGGCAACGTTCTTTTCCAATGAGGGAGAATCTTTTCTGGAATATTCCGTCATGCACTGTTTATCGTCAGTTGCTTTTTTCTCTAGGGACATTTTTTTTTGGCGGATACAACGAATATTCTACTGACATTAGCATGACGTTATGCTGATGTCAGCGGTATAGACTGTTGCATGGCCCTCTTTGACCCCCTTTGTGCCCTAAAAGGGGTGTTTTTTTCTTCTATTGGCTATAATTGGGGCATACAATATCCATTTTTAGCAAACAAGATATCGTCAGAAAGATGATTCTATCAACTTTCCAGTGGTGTGGGTCTCATCACTTCTTTTTGCTACTGGTGCATTCTATAGTCAGTTGAAGTCAAAGGATCTGTTTACAGTCCTGAGCTCATAAATTTTGATCATTTTCTCCATTTTTTGCGATCTCACCGGTGTTGGAATTGTCTTTTAGAGCTCTTCAGTTCCATCCATGCAATTTTTCCAAATTTCACTCCAGGTACATTTTATTTAGTTTTCTGTGTTTTCACACTCTAGTGAATTACCTAGACATTTTAGCTCCTAGGAAATTTTCATTTGTGTGGGATAATTCATTTTTGGCTATTCTTCATGTATTTCCAGTCTTGTGTCTTTTTATAACATTCTGAGCTTCCATTGTAAGCATTTATGATTTTGTAAACACACTGAGATAAAGTGCCTTTGTATTGCACATGTATTATGGGATCTTGCACATCACTTTGTGCCTTGTTGTACTTGCACTATGATATAAAGTTCCATGGGGGTTGATGTTTTCCTTTGTTTTCCTTTATACCTTTCTCATGCAAATGTGACTTTTGTTTTCACATCCTTTCTATATACATGTACTTTCATGATTGCACCTTCAAATGTTCTTGGTTCCTCTTCATGCACTACTTTCAGGCATTCAGTTTTAGTGTACCTATCATGCCTCTCCCTTTTTAGCATTATGGGGGGGTTTCTACTATTGGTGCTATTGCTTCCTTGGTTTCGTGTTGGAGTGAGCTATGTATACAATATTTGTTCCTATGTACTAGGTGGATGCAACAACTGGTTACCCATGCATTTCGGTGAGATGGAGCACTTACCATATGAACACTCTTGCATTCCTACTTTTGGAGGCGACCTTCCATTTTCTCATGATTAGTTCTTCAGACTTTTGGTACCTTTTCCATCTGTATCTTTGAGTTCTAGGTGTTTTCCTTTGTTTTCTAACTAATTTGAGTAGTGTCATTGGGGACACTCATACATATTCTTGTCTTCTTGATCCTGATCATCAGATGTTTCAGTGGAGGTCATTCTTTTGGCATTACAACAATCAGTCTTTGATAGTGTTTGCAACTTCTTCATACTTCTGTGGTGTTCTCTTTGTTCCTATCTCTTGGGACAACCTTTTCTTGTTTGGAGGCTTCTTCAGTCCTTCACTTGGCTTTCATCTCTTTTTGGAGTAGAGTTTTTCCCATGTGGTTTTCTCTATTTCTCCACATTATAGAGATACTATGTTTGTACATGGGTACCTTATTTGGCCTTGATTTCTGGGACCCATCTTGCATTCTTTTTAGGGTTTTTAGCTACTCCCTAAGTTCATCTTAAGGGTGGGTGTTAGAGTTATCATACATTAGCTAATAATTAATTAATCTTTAATTGATTATTAGTCTAATTTATTCTCACACACTTTAGGTAAACTTAGGAATGCTTTATTAGTTGAGTTAATATTAGATCATTATGTCCCATCTCATGTGATGTTGACACTTGTCATGATTTGATCTCTTTCTCATTTAGGGATTTTCTCTTATAAGCATTCAACCCTCTTTGTAAATATCACTCAAATATTATTCATGAGAAATATCACGGCTTTCATATCTTCTTGAAAGTTTCTTCCGTAACTTTTCCTTGTTGATGCCTATAGCAATTCTTGTTTGTAGATCTCTTGCATGGAAGGTGTCTTTGTTTGTTGTTTGATCCTGTGGCTCATGGTTTTATGCTTGTTTCACAATTCTAACATAATGATCACCCAAAGTATGAGGCACCTAGCTTCAAAACATTGTGGTATAACGAGAAAGACTACAAATTCCATAAAATCAAAGGACACATGACCAACAAGTGTATGCAGCTCAAACACCTCATCCAAGACTTGATAGAAAAAAGGGGAAGTGGACATTGAGTATCATCCCAAAAACAAGGATCTTCAAATATACTCGAACCCAATCCCAAATGACGTCAAAAGGAATGACAAATGAAAGGAACAAGAGTACCACAATGCTAACTATACCTATGGTGACATAATTTTAGGAACCCTTTCACAAGCTTATGAAAATAGGGAAAATGTAGTGACAATACGAGGTGGAGACAAAAACTATAACATAACTACCCATCAAGGGAGAGTTACAATACAAGGAGACCCATCCAAACCCACAATCAAGTCACCAAATGAATATAGCATTGTGGAATAGTTGAAGAAAACACTTGCCCTAATCTCAATCCTAGATTTTTTAAAACTGTCACTCGCACATAGAGAAATATTGGAAAAAGCATTGGAAACAGTGGTCCCTAACAACCTTGATCCTAGTCAGTTATAATCCATGGTTGGAAAGATCATAACAAGAAATCATTTAATCTTTTCTGAGAAAGAT
>VDFB02338552.1:0-13660 GCA_007258455.2 Sequoia sempervirens | reverse complement strand
GCCAACATCAAGAAATGCAATAATCGCGGATTTCGAGTAACTGGCCAAGCAGCTAAAGTAGCTAAAGTAGTTACAAATCCCGTTAATAAAATAAGTCCGATGGAAGATCCATCAATTCCCAGTTTCCAATGAAAATGGATAAGATTTATCCCGTTATAATCCTCTTCCAATTGGATTAATGAATTATCAAAATGATAATGATAACGGAATATATAGGTCATTAAAAGTAGATCTAATAAGCAAATACCTAGAGTATACCATCGAATCATTTTATTTCCTTTATGGGGAAATAATGGGATTAATATCCCCGCAGATATGGGCAAAATAACAATTATTGTTAACCAAGGTAAATTACTCATAATGAAGAGAAAAGAGACTTTCGATATCAAAACCCATGCTTTCAATTTTGGATCGAGTATGGGTTTTGATCAGTGAAAGAAGAAAAGCAGAATGAAAAATATGTATGGGATGGATCTAACTATTTTTCTTTTTTTATGGATCAGTAAGCTAGACCCATACTGCGAGTTGTTTCATGCCATAAATAAACACGTACACTTAAGAAATCCGTTGGACAAGCTGATTCACACCTCTTACAACCTACGCAGTCTTCTGTTCTTGGAGCAGAAGCAATTTGCTTAGCTTTACATCCTTCCCAAGGTATCATTTCTAATACATCTGTGGGGCACGCTCGTACACACTGGGTACAACCAATACATGTATCATAAATTTTGACTGAATGTGCCATTGGATCTAAGAACTCCATTAGTTATCATATAAAAAGTTGTGAATTGAATAAGATTTTTTAATATATGGCCAATGATGATATATTATGAATATAAAGCAAATCAATAATTGTATTATCGGTGATATAATGAATAGATTCAGATTCTATCTGTTTGTTTTATAAAAGAGACAGATTTGACCTAATCTGGTCTAATCGTATTAGACAGATCATTTGGATAGTGAGTTAAATATGAATTATGCTCTTGATTGATCGTAATACTTATAATAAATCTCTCTAAAATAAAGAGAAAAGAGAGATCTAGATCTATTTTGAGAGAGACAGGCCTGGTATCTATTTGAATAGGAATAGGTCTACAAATTCTTCATATGGAAGGAGATCTCTATTACCATTTTGACAAATTAAATTGATCGATACGAGTTGATTTTCTGTTACGATATATTGCCAGAACAATAGCTAATCCAATAGCTGCTTCTGCAGCAGCAATAGCTATAACAAAGATCGAGAAGATATCCCCCTTTACTTGCCTACTATCAAAATAATCTGAGAATGTTACTAGGTTTAAATTCACTGCATTGAGTATTAGTTCAAGACACATAAGTGCTTTAACCATGTTTCGACTTGTTACTAGTCCGTAAATACCAATAGAGAATAAATAAGCACCTAAAATAAGTGCATGTTCGAGCATAATAGAGAAACTCCTCATACCTTAACCTCTTCAGATACAAACAAAAGTTATAATAAGTTTCTACTTTTCCATTATCGAAAGAACTTCTATTGATTTGTTTTGAATATGATAAATCAAGGTGAGAAAAGATAATATTTATATAATTGTATTAATCATCCATAAGATGGAGATTCGGATCTTTTATGCACCTAAAAATTCATTTCGACCAATTGAACTTTCTCGAATTGTTTCTTCTTAAGAACCAGAAATATCTGTGCTAAAATGACAGATGCTAAGAATAATAAAAGACCTTGAACACGTAAAGGATCTTGAAGTACTATTTCTGCATTTTCCTGACCAAATCCACCTACATTAGGGTTATTAGTTAACGACTGATCCGCCTTGATGAATTCGCCTTCTGAAACAAGAAGTTCCGGTCCCGGAGGTACAAAGTCAACCACTTGTCGACCGTCTGATGGATTATCAATAGTGATTTGATATCCACCCTTTTCTTTACGTGCAATTTTACTTACTTTACCCGTTGCTGAAGCGTTGTAGACTGTATTGTTGCTTTTGCTACCATCGGGATAAATTTGTCCTCTTCCTCTATTACCACCCACATATATGGGATATTTCAGGAAGTGAGCTGCTTTATTAGTAGCGGGATTTGGTGAAAGGATGGGAAACACAATTTCACTATATTTTTGACCAGGAACAGGACCTATTATTATAATATTTTTTTGATTGGGACGATAGTTCTGAAAATAAAGATCACCTATTTTTTCCTTAACCTCAGGATAAATACGATCCGGAGGAGCTAATTCAAAACCTTCGGGTAAAATAAGAACAGCTCCTACATTTAAAGTTCCTTTCTTACCATTAGCAAGAACTTGTTTTATTTGCTTATCATAGGGTATTTTAACAACTGCTTCGAAAACGGTATTAGGAAGCACGGACTGTGGAACTTCAATCTCCACAGGTTTTTTAGCCAAATGACAATTGGCACATACAATACGTCCGGTTGCTTCTCGAGGATTTCATAACCTTGCTGTGCGAAAATGGGATATGCATTTGCACTAGATGCCCGAGTCATTACATCGATCATTATTAAGACGGATATTGATTGAGTTATCCACTTTTTAACCCAGTCATCATAAGTTTTTCTATTTTGCATGGTTCAATTTTTTGTTACAATTCTTTTATTGAAAATAAATAGTAGTAGGTAACTATCATAGTTACCTGCCTGCAATTCTGCTACTATATTAAACCTAAAGCTAAAAAATAAGAAGTATCGCCCTAAAAAAAGTAAAAAAGGTGGGATTTGTTATTCACTCATCGAGTGATAAATTACTACAAGTGAAGGAGATATACGGTTCAAACGACGGAAGATCCAATATTTGAAAATTGTGTCTAAGATGACTGGAAAAGTTGAAACAAGAACAGATATTATTCGTTCGTTATGGGCAAATCCATAATTTTCGAAGATTGAATCGATGATCAGTTCTCAACCATGGGGCGAATGAAACCCAATACATAGATCGCTTGCTAAAAGAATAGAAAAAGCTTTCATTGTATCGCTTAAGCTGTAGAAGACTTCTTGGATCCAAGAATTGAGAATGCCAAGTCTCTTCTTACCCAGAATGAGAGAAACAATTAGAATAACAAAACTTATTATATTTGCTAATAAATGTGAGATAACTTGGATACAATCTTGATTATATATTTTGACCAATTGGATCATTTTTTTCTGCATCTCTACACGAATATCTTGTGAATGCTGTTCCGAATAATCTTCCATCATTATTTCTAACAGGAATAGTTCTTTTATTTTCTCAAATTTGTCTACAACGCTTTCTTCTTGTAAATAATCAATAATTTTTTTCGATTGACTAGTATTCCACCAATTTGTAACCCAAGATTCCAAACCGTTCTGTAATGAAATTGAAATTGCCCAAGGCAATACTATTAAACATGTAAGATATTGTAGAGAAGCTAATGTTTTCTATTTGGCGACTTCCAATTCGTGAATCGTTAACGAACTCGATTGGCTCGTTAGCTCTGTCCAAAATCTGAACAAAGTACGAATTATAGAACGAGGTATGAGATTCATAGAATGATCTTATGCGTAATTCTTCGAAATATCTTTCGGATGAGGGATGGTTTGTTCGGAAGGAGAAGTGGAGTAAAAAGGAAGGATCAATCCTCAAAATCGCTTTGATCTGGACTCATTTTCTATTTGTTCTTTTCTTATTTAACTCTTGACCCGAAGAATCGCTTCAATTCGAGCGGCAAATAAATTGAAGTTTAAGTCTAATAATACCAAATTTGTACTCTTTGGTACATATAGCAGATCGAATTATTTCGGGCACATATGTCAAAAAGTGTAAAAAACTAGAGTCATTTACTTCATTGTATTCTTTTGAGATGTTATATCCGTATTTATTTATTAGACCTTTGTCCCTATCTAATAGATAAAGAATGATATCGAGTGTTTGCGAAGTGCCGAAGAATACCGGTATGCTTCTATAAGTAACATTTCGTGTTAGTGTAAATAAACTGACTATACTTCCCCTCCAGACAAATGTTATGTCAAACTTTTCTGGTATCTACTAATACGAGATCTATCCATTTGTATATTATAAAAGAGGACTTTCCCCCACCATTTCAAAATCCTTCAATGGATACGCGCAAAAAACGGGCTAATTCGGCAGCTTTCTGTTCCATTTCACGCAGGGTCAAATTTTCTTCAGTACGAGTTAAGGGGATGTCTTGTTGGCCCTTTATTTCCATATAAAGAATACGACGAGGAAAAATACCTTCTTGAACTTCCATTTTGATCGCCTGAATATCCTTAATAAGAAATTGGAGGAAAATACGGCGATTTCTTCCGGGAAATCCCCAACGAAAAAGGCATACAATTCCTTCTTTTTCATCAAACTTATTATAGCCACTACCCACATTGCACAAAATAGTGCACCACAAATAAGAGCTAATGAACAGACCTGCGATCCCATAAAACACATAACAATTCCTTGTGGAACAAAAAGTATTTGCTGAGATGGCAATAAGGGTATCAGGTTCCTACCGAGGTAACTTGAGATTCCGACCACAAAAAATCCTAGTGAACCCAAAAAGAGGAGACAAGCAAAAAACAAATTGCTTATTTTTCGAGACCCTGTTATGGGTTCTATCCAGAGCCATTTGGATCGACGATTCATAACAAATTACGTCCTATTTAATTGGAGGGATTGAACAAATTTTCACTCCCACCCCGAAGTCATTCTCATAAATTGGCTATATTAATAAACTAGCCATATACATATAAGCATTTAAAAAATAGTATTATATCTATAACGATTTTATTATTCTTTTTTGGTCTGTGCTTTTTTTTAGCATGGAAATTTTGTCCTTAACTTATTGATTATCAAAATGATACTTCATTGTATCAGTCAAATAAAAATATCAATCTCTATATTGAAATGTCTATATACACATATTTTGAAGTATAAGAAAAAAAGATTTATTCTTTCACACACGGGTCTGTATACTATGTATTATACATATTACACCATATACATTTACATTCTATCCATAGATTGTTATTTATCATATATATGAATAGATCTAAATAAAGAGAAATATCTATTTAGATCTATTTATCAAGGTTTTATCTTATATTAGAAAAAATCAATATATATCGGTATATATATATTGATCAGATTCATAGAATTTCGTCATTTTGAATATAGAAATAAAGAAAAACCATTGTAATTGCTGGAAAAAACAAGCCCACCAAAGGCAGGAAAAGAGAGGGTAAGTTGTTCATTATTATATCAAAAGTATATTAAATAGTCTTTTTTTTTATTACAAAGATAGATTATAAGATCAAATGAGTGATAGGACCAAATAACCGGGCGTGCCTTTCTTCGTAAAATACCTAATTCATTAAGTCTTTTGTAAAGTAATTTATTACTTTACTTTGTTTGATACTTGTTTGATACAAAACAAATGGGACCAATTTCCACATTGTATATTGGTATATATAAATGATAAAATATATCCGCTTCTCAATTCTATTTTTTGAAACTGTTCTATTCTATTAATAGATGTTCATCTTTGAGACAAAGGTCTAACTCCATAGCATAATCTTCTCTAATGCGAGAAAGTTACATAGTGTCTAGTTTTTCTGATAAAGGGGTATTTTCATGGGTTTGCCTTGGTATCGTGTCCATACTGTCGTGTTGAATGATCCTGGCCGGTTAATCGCTGTGCATATAATGCATACAGCTCTAGTTTCTGGATGGGCCGGTTCAATGGCTCTTTACGAATTAGCAGTTTTCGATCCATCCGATCCTATTCTTGATCCAATGTGGAGACAAGGTATGTTCGTTATACCTTTTATGACTCGTTTAGGAATAAAGGATTCATGGGGTGGATGGAGTATAACCGGAGAAACTGTATCCAATCCAGGTATTTGGAGTTATGAAGGTGTGGCCGGGGCACATATTGTGTTTTCTGGCTTGTGCTTTTTAGCAGCTATCTGGCATTGGGTATATTGGGATCTAGACGTATTCTGTGATTCCCGTACAGGAAAACCTTCTTTAGATTTGCCTAAGATTTTTGGAATTCATTTATTCCTCTCAGGAGCAGCTTGTTTCGGATTCGGAGCGTTTCATGTAACGGGTTTGTATGGCCCTGGAATATGGGTGTCTGATCCTTATGGACTAACTGGAAAAATACAACCTGTAAATCCGGCATGGGGAGCTGAAGGTTTTGATCCTTTTGTTCCGGGAGGAATAGCTTCTCATCATATTGCAGCAGGTATATTGGGTATATTAGCAGGTCTATTCCATCTCAGTGTTCGTCCTCCCCAACGTTTATACAAAGGATTACGTATGGGGAATATTGAAACTGTCCTCTCCAGCAGTATTGCTGCTGTGTTTTTTGCAGCTTTCATTGTGGCCGGAACAATGTGGTATGGTTCCGCAACCACTCCGATCGAATTATTTGGTCCTACTCGTTACCAGTGGGATCAGGGATACTTCCAACAAGAAATAGATCGGCGGGTTCGTGCCGGTCTGGCTGAAAATCTAAGTCTATCAGAAGCTTGGTCAAAAATTCCTGAAAAACTTGCTTTTTATGATTACATTGGGAATAATCCAGCTAAAGGGGGTTATTCAGGGCGGGTGCAATGGACAATGGAGATGGAATTGCTGTTGGTTGGTTAGGACACCCTATTTTCAAAGATAAAAAGGGACATGAGCTTTTTGTACGTCGTATGCCTACCTTTTTCGAAACATTTCCAGTCGTTCTAGTAGATGAAGAAGGAATTGTGAAAGCCGATGTTCCTTTTAGGAGAGCAGAATCCAAATATAGTGTGGAACAAGTAGGTGTAACTGTTGAGTTCTATGGTGGTGAACTTGATGGAGTTAGTTTTGGTGATCCTGCTATAGTCAAAAAATATGCTAGACGTGCCCAATTAGGTGAAATTTTTGAGTTAGATCGTGCTACTTTGAAATCGGATGGTGTTTTTCGGAGTAGCCCAAGGGGTTGGTTTACTTTTGGGCATGCTACATTTGCTCTTCTTTTCTTTTTTGGACATATTTGGCATGGTGCTAGAACTCTATTTCGAGATGTTTTTGCCGGTATTGATCCGGATTTGGATGCTCAAGTAGAATTTGGGGCATTCCAAAAACTGGGAGATCCAACTACTAAAAGACAAGTGGTATAATATGGTATTGCTCCGTGCGTTAATGCGATATTGAGATTTTGATTCCACTTTTTTATGGAAAATGTTGTAATTAGTACGAAAGCTATCTCTATTAATTGTAAACTACGATCGACCTATGGAAGCATTGTTTTATACATTCCCTTTGGTGTCGATTCTTAGATAATTTTTTTATTTTCTTCCTGAGGAACTTCAAACTTCCTGGATAGGGGAAAATAATTTATTTTTCAAATCCCCCTTCTTACTTATAATAAAAAAAGTGACCTTCCCCATCGGGAAGGTCAGACTTAAATTTAAAGAGAGAATTAAAGAAAGATAAATAAAAATAAATAAATAAATAAAGATTGAAACAAATAGAAAAATAAAGTAAGAGAAATTAATAAACAAAGTTCAAGAGAAAGAAAAAACAAAACAAAAAATAAACATTTAAGAGAAAAGGGAAATATAAGACTAGAGAGAAAAAGAACTTCTAAACAAAACAAAAGAAAAAAGAAAAAGAGACAAGAGTATAAAAGAGATTAATAAAGATGGATAGGAGAAATAATAAGAAAGAGAAAAATAAATGAGGGAAATAAATCAAAGTTAAAAAGAGAATAAAGAAAAAAGAGATTAAAAAAATAGAAAAATAGAAAACAAAAGAGAAAGAAGCATAGTATAAAAGAAAAAGAAAAACATAGAGAAAAAATTAAGAGAAAAGAAAGGCAAGTTAAACAAACAAGGAGTGAGAAGGAAGAAAATTAAGAAAGAAACAAAAGAAAAAGATATAAATAAAGGAGAGGGATAGAAAGAGATTGAATTAGAGAGAGAAAAAGATTTATACATTAAATAGTATATGAAAAATGAAAAATAAAAATAAAGAGAGAAAAAGTAAGGATAAAACAAAATACATAAAAAGGCAAAGGTGCAACATAAGAAAAAAATAGAGAGAAAATCTATTGGAGTAGAAATGAAAAAATGAAGATACAAGGAACGAGAAAGGAATGTACAAAATACAAATAAATAAAGATATATGAAAAGGAAAAAGAAACGAAGGGGGAGAAAGAGATGTTGAAATGATCAAAATAAATAGAGGGAAGAAATATAAAGAGAGAAAAAGTGAAATGATAAAAGCAATAAAAAATACAAATAGAAACTTTTTTAAAATGATAAATAATAATAATAATATTGGGAAAGAAAGAAAAAAGAAAAAAGGAAAGAGAGAAAACAAATAAAGAGAAGAGGGTGTGTGTGTGTGAGTGAGAGAGAGAGAGAGAGAATACTGGCACTACATAACCTCCATCTACATTGACAATGTTTGTTAACCTTCATCATAAGTACTCTTACATGTAACTCTTAGGTAATAGATTTACACAAGAAAGAGAGTACTAACACTACATGACCTACATCTAATTTTACAATGTCCTTGCAACCTCCATCATAAGCATTCTTACATGTAACTCTTGGGTAATATATTTTTATAGACCTTGCACATCATAGACTCTTATGCAATGTAACTTTAGTAATATTAATTACATTCTAAATGGCAAGATCAATCTTATAAGAGGAATTATAAGATTCATTTCTAAAATAGTGTTTCATTCTATGAGAATCCAACATTAAAATATTACTAAACAATAAATACAACACACCTTTCTAATAAATATGATGTTTTTTTTGTTTGAGTTCTAAATATTTGTCCAAACAATTATAACCAATCCCCAATTCCTAGTATAAAACACTACTTAGCATCAAAATAATGCATAACGTCTTATAGATTTTATAGGTTACTATTATTAAGTGAATAATTTAATGATATCCCTCTAAATAAATTTTATCCAAATTTTGAAATATTAAATCAATATAATTTAATAAATTAAAAATAAGGCAGCTAGTCTTAAGTGGTGGATATAAATGTAATATTTGAGAACATTTTGGGGAAGTGATTACAAAATTTATAAAAAGTTTTATGTGGAATAAATTAAATTATTATGAAAAATCGTATTATTGAAAAAAATATATTATTTTGGATGATTAAATTTTTTAAGAAAATTTAAATAGAGAGGGAAATGGGCTCGAAATCAAAATCAATTTAATATTGAAAAAAATAATTAAAAAGATTTTTTTTTATTGAAGATATAAGATAAAATTCTATAAAAATTAAATAAACTAAATCTTAATTTAAACTCTTATAAATATGTTGATTAACAATAAAATAAAATCATTATTGTAGAGAAATATGTATTATCTATTCATTTAGACAAAGAAATTAGAAACAATACTTTTGATATTTTATCAATTTCTAAAAATTAAAAATTATTTTCATTTTCATATCATTAAGAAAATTAAAATAATTTTATTTTTAGTAGTATTTACTACTTTAATTTGTAAAAGCGTATTCATAGAATGTGTATGTACGAATAATTTAAATCATACAAATTATAATAAAATATAATAGTATTCCCATTTCATGGGAAGCCTAGGGATGATCTATTAAAAATGCAAGATTAAAAGCAAAATGGATGTTTTTGAAGGATGGTTGGATCGAGATGAAGTTTGATTATGCTTCTTAAGAAAATCTAAGTATGTCAATGCTAAATGATATTCAGGAATCATAAAAGTGAAGTGCTTGGGGCAATAATGAAAAAGTTACTAACGACACTCATAATGAAGTTGAGTTTTATGGTAAATGCAATATGCAGTAGAAAGTGTCCAAACTAGAAATTATACAACATATTGCAAAGTTCTGGAGAGCTTCTAAAATTGTTCAATGCATTTAGTGTTGTCAATGTGTACAAGGAAGAGAATGGGGAGGCGAATAAGCTCACCAATCTAGCAATCGATCTGGATTGTGAGGTGGTGATGGCCAAGTTGGCATACATGAGGGAATATTAATGAAACGATTGAATGAAGTGTTTGAAACAAAATCTTTGGTGGTGTTGCAAGCAATGAGGATTGTGTTGGGAAAAAACTTGTTTATCTTTGGTACATAGGCACAAAGTCAACATGGACATTGCTTCGATGTTCGGTGGTGTTATGCTAGATTTGGGACAACTGAAAGACTGCATTGAGATTAGGGCCAAGACATTAATCAAACCAAAATGATGAGATGGTCTGAAAGTAGTGGTGGACAATGCAATTATGGGGCTTGGGTTCCCTAATGACCAGGGTGTTTGGCCCTCAATTTATCTTCAAATATAGTATTTGCAAGCCCTACTATGGAGTAACAATTTTGGACTGTAAATATTTGTTTTACATATTAGGGTGTATGGCTCCTTTATGTCAATTCATTAATAAAAAATACAATATTATAAAGTTCATTAAAAGGTTGATTTGATATTATTGTAAATATAGATTATATGAGAAAGGTATAATCATGAATCAACTATTGTACCTTTAATTCACCATGTGCATTTAAACTTTCAAATATTTTATATTTTTATGTTATATTTATTAATTTTAGTTCAATTCTATTTACAAGTTTAAATTGCAAATTTTTTATTGAATATTAAAAATACAAAGATACTATATAAATTTAGATAATTTAATATGACTAGACTTTATTATAATAAATATTATATTTTATAATGAATTAACTTTATATTAAGACATTCGTTAATATGAATATCTTTCTATATTATTAATTAAAATGCTTGTGAAATTATTAAAATGCTTATCATATCTCTTAATGATCTATCCTTCAAAGGAACATTATTTTTAGATAAAATGACATTTTTTTTTCAATATTTCTAATCACTTCATGATCTATCCTTTAAATGATATAGAAGAATAGCTACCAATTTCAAAAGATAATTGAACTAGTAACATTTATGTCATGATAATAGTGCATGATTAGATAATTGTAAATGCTAATGATAAATTAGGTTGTATTTAAATGAAACAATCTTATAGAAATAAAATAGAACTAAAGATTCAAATTTTTTTTTACTTAGACAAAAATAAAATATTAATATTTGAAATTTATTTGAAAATTTTGATATTTTAACTATGCTTCAACAATCAAGATGAATCATTGCAAACTTAGTGAAAAGATGGAAACCCAAGGAGATATACATTTGGGAAAAAAAAATGTTCTCTTAACGCAATTCTAAGAAGTGGATTTTGTACATCAAATATCCTCCGCTATTAATATTTGATTATAATATTGGAATTATTAAAAATGGAAAGGAGGAACTACCTAAGACTTTGATGAATCAAATATTACATGTTGAGATTATTAAAGTTTTAGTGCCTCATCCATCTATTATAATCAAAAGGATCAATTGAAAACAAAGAGAGCATCCTAAAGGTAAGGATGAGAACCAATTGAAAAATAAGCACCAGTCATTTTGAATCCTACAGTTGAGATGATTTTGTAGGCAATAGTTCAATACTCTAATATTTCAATGGAGACGATAAAAGCTTAACTTGTTATCATAATTAGATGAAATGTAGTTAAAAGTGAAGTGGGAAAGGATATGTTTATTTCCTTGACAAATAGAGATTTAAGTCCATATCATTTTCTACCACAACAATTATTTTTGTGTAGAAACAAAAATTCATATTTGGTTATTTGTTCTGTTTTAAAGTAAATAAAGAATGTTCTCAAAAACCTAAACAACACTTAGTCCTCGTGAGATAGGTTAAAACTTAGAAGTAAGGTCGAGAGTTAAAAATCATACAAAGTTTGCATATGCCTTCTAATTTACAGAAAATAAAGTGTACAAACGATATAAGTCACTAAGCAAATGCAAAGCATGGTGGCTCCTACCGCTTGAATGATACAAACAGCTCATGTCAAATGGTATGTTGAGTTGCAAAAAAGTATACAGAATCCAAACTTGCTTGAATCTAAGTTGTCGATTATGATTAAGGTTTGTGGATACGATTAGTTTGTTTGTACCAAAAAAAAAATGTAAAAAATCATTGTGTGCGCGTGTGCACATACATAGGCGTGCGTGTGCATGGGCATGTCACGGGGGCCTAGGAATAGTGCCCCCAACAAGGTTGAGAGGCCAAATGGTATAAAATGTTGGCCAAGAATGAAAGTGTTCATTCCGCCAAAAAATACAACTAAGATGAGACAAGCATTTATTCTATCAAATACTTCAATTCTGTGCTTGGTAGATGATGAGGAATGCTGTCACGTTGCAAGAAACATGAGAGTTGAGAAAGAGAACTTATTGTTGGCATCATGTAATACTGAAAATAACATTGCGAAGATTTCTAGGGAAAATGACACAGCACTTCGTCAGTTGAGAATAGAAACATTAAACGAGAATCTCAAATGAACAAAACACAATTGAAGATTTGATATAATAATTAACAAATACACCATGAAGGTCTCAAATAAACAAATCAGAAGTTCTGAATTAATAAAGATAATTTAATTGATATGATCAAGTTATGGATATAAATAGTAGCTTGTAATGAAACAGAGCTCCAACACTGTTCAACCTTCCCATAAAGTCGTTGTTGTTGGGTCTTTTCATAATATATGCACTAATTATAACAGTTTCATATTTTAAAATACAGCATACAGAAGGCATAAGTAGTCTTGTTGGTTTGTTTATCTTTGCCTTGGAGATGCTTTTGGTGGGTCCAGATATAATTAGCAACCCCACTTTACATACTATTTTTATAAACAAAATTCCTTGCGATTCATGTATCTTGTCACTTCAAACATAACCTGCAAAGCAGCTACTATCAGGATTCCTCCAAGCCAAGTAACAAAGTCCATGATTCTTAACATTAAATCTTAAAAGAAGCTCCCTTATTCAAAGGCTTCTTGATTCTGTCACAAACTTCAATGATTATAATTATTTTATCTATTGCCACAATCACAATGACATCATTGGCTTCTTGAAAGGAAATCCACAACAAGCTTATCTTTGCCAGCAGTACAAATAAGTTTGGTTTAAAAACTTTCAAATATCAATGCTCCTTTATATTGACTGGGTCCTAATTTTTCTTTTATTTGAAACAGTGACCGATGCATGTAATAAATATTTCCTCAGATTCCTTACATTTTGATATGATGCTTCCAGACTTCAATAACATAGACAGTGGCTTATAAGTCTTACTAAAACAGCATTTTTCAATATGGTCTCATGGAATGTGGTGACGGGTGAATTTTACACAAAATGGGATTTGATGAAGAAAATTGGGTATTTTACTATTCTTAAAAAAACTCAAGGGCCAAACTCAACAAATTTTGACTGTACGTTCCCATAAACACCAATATAAGGGGGCTAAGGAACAGGTTATGGTTCATAAAAAAAATCAGAAGCATCTTTTGATCAGATATTATTGTAACTGCTCTAACATATTTGCAGATAGATATGGCCACAGATTGATGGCATCTGAATTTTTTAACAAACGACTAAACAAGTTGGTATCTCACACATTCCAAGCAGTGTTGAATACCTTGAGAGTACTTAGCATTGAGATTTGCAGTTTATGCACAAAAAATTACAAATTTTAATTATTATTCTTATTTTCCAACCTGGTACTTTGGAACATGGTAAGGGAATCCCTCAATAGTAAT
>VDFB02338551.1:0-15269 GCA_007258455.2 Sequoia sempervirens | reverse complement strand
TTGCAATATGCGTACACTACACACTCCGCCCAAGGAACTTTGTGGCTGCTACTACCCCTTCACAGATTGAGGAACTAGAGAACCAAAAGAAAAGAATCCATGAAACTAGCTTTTGGCTACTCTTATATGTATATATAGATTTTCAACCACACGTGGGTTGGCCCTCAATCAGGTAACAATCATACACACATAATGGTATGGTTAATCCCACACCAAATACAACAGTTTCCCCATGGATGGATACATAGTATCACCATCGCATGGCACACAAAGCAAGCATAGGGTACTCACAACACTCAATCAATGCACAGTTACTGGTTTCTCACATTTACAGGGGTTACAATTATATGCACAACTCCATTACTCTTCAAAAGATCACATTCCATAAGTACTATTTTCCATATATCTCATGATGCTACAAGCCAATATCATGATTACTATGATCACTTAACAACTCCAATTAATAAATTCACATTCACCTCTATTCATTCAGTATAACATTTTTTCCTTCATAACATATGCATATGTAGACTAACTTTTCTTCTAGATAGAATATATAAACCGGACAACATAATGGGCTCATATGAAACCAGAGTGCCCAGTGTTAGAACCTTTGCTCTGATACCAAGTTGTAATGCCCGTCATGCAACCCAGAGAACACAAACAAAGCAAACAATTTTTTTTTTTTTTTAACATTACAATTGAACATACAAGAAACATTAACCATAAACATATAACACATTACATTAATACACTTAGTTCTCTGGGGCACGCAAGGTTACTTCACAAACAACTAACTACGAAACAAAGATAACAACAACACTATTCACTACTTATAGCTATACTCAATGATCACACAAGCTACAAGAAAATGATAGAAGTGATTTACTAACTTTGCAATAGATTCTACTTACTTAGGTCAGCTTAACATACCTCTTACATTCTATTTTATTGACAAGTCCTTGCTCCCAATGCCTATACCTGCAAGATCTACATGACTTGGCACACACATCAGATCAAAGATAGTTAGCACATGATCACTAAGAGAAACTATATAAAACAATGGATAGCTCTTACGTTACCAAAAATAAACGACAAGTCTCAAACAATACTCAGAAGAACAGTCCTAGGGGCCCAACCTAATGCCTCAGGAGCTCATCACTCGATGGCCTTGCCTACGTATATAATTCGCAGAGGCACCGTAGTTCGACAACTTGAGCTGCTCCAACTCATTGACTGACCAACCAAGGGTTCACTCATAAGACATTCAAGGAGGAATCTATCCCAACACAACAGTAACACAACACTACAAACACACACTAAACTCAAACCCCTATTCGTAAGAATTATGTGACCCATACAAAATTACATACTAGAAAAGTGGGTATGCAACCCTTTCTAGGGTCCATCACCCCAGACAGTTTCTTAGGCGGCTGCCACCAACTTAGGTGAAGCCGAAGACTGAAGAACTAGGTAAGCATAAAATAAAAATAAAAAATAGCCTACTCAAATATTTATTCATCCTTGCAAAAGAAAGGTCACAAGGCATAACAACAGTAGCCATTAACGACTTGCATTCACCATTGGCAGACCAAACCACTCGACAATCAAGTCAATCATACTCACAAGAGTTTTAAAAGTAACTATCCCTATCACTAAGCACAAACGACCTGGACCAATAATGGAATTAAGGAATACATACTAAGTTTACAATGTAGCCAAATCTAGAATAAGGGTGGACATGCTTACATTGCCAAGACGGTTCCACCTAGCTTTTTTAATTAATGTTTACTTAATCATTTAAATTTCTACTTCACCCACAAAGAAATGATTTCAATATATCCTTTTATATATATATACATCTATGTATTTATATACCTATAAATATATACACACGTATATATAATAGTAGATGTATAAACACAAATAGGTAAATACATATATATATATATATTTATAATACACAATATTTAAACAAATTATCAATGATCTATATATAAACATGAAATAACTAAAAATAAAATCAACTCAACAGAATCATTAGAGATCATTCATTATTCCAACATGAACATGCAATCACCACCACAAAATTCACTTCAGCAACTTTCCAAAATCACATATAAATACATCCTTTCCCCATTTAAAGGTTACTGAGTCCTCTATTCATTACATAACAACTATTTAAGTTTATAACCTACCAATCCACCTTAAACAACTTACCCAAATTAAAGCACTATTATCTCAAGTAACGATCTCTAAAGTAACCCTAATGACATTCCACTTTTACTAACACATCGAATCAAAAGCAATAAACTTCAAGAACAATTAAAATCACCTTATAAGTTTAACTAAAACATACATATATTATAAGTCTGAAGAATATTACATGCACCGTTTTAGTAATTGTTACTTTCTACTTCTATTCCTAATATCATTTTATTTAATAGAAAAGATTCAAAAAGGGTAAATCTCCACATCAATTCATCCCTTTTAATTTATTCCATAGTTATCTAAAAGCTCTTTTATTCAACCCAAAACTTCATCTTATTAATATACCAATGCACTAGCGAAGCTACATAAAACATATTTTCTAACTAATCAAAATATATGTTTACCCAAACAATAGTACACTATACTACTAACATAATCAATTGATAAAGTTAAACTAACATAATCAAAATGATAACTTTCAAAGAATATTTAACTAGTCATTCTATTATATCCTATCGTGCATCGAGAACTACTGAGGAAAACATTACTTTTAAAGGTCATCATAAATATCACTAAAATGAGTCCTTAAAGTACTTGACTACAATTACGTCAACCTTCTAACATATGTATGTTTTCTTACCCCTAAAGAAATCATAAAAGTAATTAAACTAACTCATACAAACCCTACACATTTTGCTTATGTTCTAAGTGCATGCAGCTGTGTCAGACAAATGGGTGAGACTGCAGACTCCCTGCACGCCTTAAACCCTTAAAGCATTACATAAAAAGTTAATCAATCGGTGTGCATGATTTATTTTCTGTTCATATTCAATGTATTTTCCAACTACTAGAGCACTGCAGATTATAGATCATTTTGCACAAAAGTTAAAAGAAAACCTTGGTAACGCAAAAAGGGAAATTTACAGCTACCATAAAAGATGAAAACCCATATCAAGTTAAGCAGAGTAATATTAAAGCACATATCTATTAGATTTGATGCAGAAGGTGTAGCTAGGAGTGCTACATATTTTGAGCATAAATTTATTACGAGGATTGCAGAGTCTGCCTAAACTGGATTTGTTACCATGTTAATGTGGATGCACAGAAAGGATGTGTAAATTGCTTGGAAGATTTCCTTGTAAGTTTCTTCTATGGATTGGTAGAGGGCAGTACGATGGCAATAAAATCTATTTATTAATATTACTAGTTCAACATATATATTAGCATACACAATGTGAGAACTATCTTGCACGGGGATTGAATAAAAATTGTTCCGAACTGACACTAGGCAATCACTTAATGCCTACTCAAGGAAAATCATGACAAAAGAAGAAAAACATCACACTATAATTATATTGACAAATTCAATTCTTTAATCATTTTAAATTTTGCCAGAAGTTTCTCTATGTAATTGAAATAAGGATGGAACCAGATTTACTTACTTGTAATTTCCACGCTATCCATTCTCATTTGCACCTCTTTCTTCCCAAGTTCTCTCTCGGTTCTTCAACTCTATATTTGATGATGATTAAACATTTGTTGTATCCTTTTTCTCCAAGATTATAAGATCGATCTCCATATTCTCAATGTCTGCTCAAGAGTCAATTTTTTTTTAAACACTCTGTGCTTCCTTTCCAGCTGTGATAGTCACCCATTGAGACTGCAATAAGAACCTTATCTCGAGCTCAAGAATCTGATAGCTCTAGCACTCCAATATTTTTATATATTCTTTCATTCAGTGTGAATAGAATGAAACAGCAGTCGCCCTCCTTGTTACGCTGACTTACAACTGATTACATGGGAGTTCTATGTAGATCTATGTTGGTTGTTAACAAAACACCACATCACGTGCATGGATTACTCCATCACCTTATCTTTGTAGAAATTTCTATATCGATCCCATGACATTAGAATTGCATAGCCATGTATTTCATCTGGTGGGTCAAAGATCAGAAAGTTTTTCCCATCTCATGCTTACCCCTCTCTTTTAAATTATCGCTCAAAAACTCCCCCTCGCCAGTTTAAAGGATGGGGCTGCACCCATTTCACACAGCAGTGACCTTTATTGCATTACGTATGAATGTGATCATTAAGTGCACATGGCTTGACCTTCATGTCTGCGCTGGCTATCATAGAGACACCCTGACTTTTTGCATCGAGTATTTACAACAATGCGCTTTTAAGTTGGATCCTAAACAGGCTATGACAAGGATGTGGAAGGAGGTGCATTGAGGAAAACAATAAGCTTAGAAACTTTCAAGCAGCTACAACTGGTAGGAGTGGAGGCAACTAAAGTCGCAAAATAAAAAAATGACTTAGATCTGGCATAGACCATGGCCAAGGAGAAACAAAACCATTGATCATTGAAAAATAAGATGAAAACATTCCGTACTGAATAAAAATTACAATCATTATTATGATGGAGATTGACATGTTCTCATCCTAAACAACGAAATGGTAGGACGTCTGAAGAGAAAGAAATTCAAGCCAACTGTCATTCTTGGATCAGAATGAACGTATGACCCCCCCTCCAAAAACTTTGAACAAGGTAAAATTATCATAAACTAAGTCGAAAGCTGCCAAGACAAATGCAACAACAACCCCAAAATTGCATTCTCCCCAGCCCTCGAATAGAATGCCATCTCCTTGCAAAAAAAAAATCGGAGAATAGTAGTTCATTCTTTAAAAGCAAGCTTTTTACTAAATCTCAATTTTCATTCGCTTTTTCACCCTTTTTTTTTTTAATTCTTTTATTTAATTATTTTTCTATTCTTCAATATTTTTTTTGTTTTAAATCAGCTTTTGCAAGCTTTACTTGCAAGACACATTATCTAGTTACTTTAAATAATTTATTCTAACAATTATCCTCAATAAAATAATTAATTAAAATAATAAACACTATTTAATATTTTAATTATCATTTAATAAACTCATGACTTTTAAAATAAATAAAACATTTAAAATTTTAAATACAATTTATTCTAACATTAAAATAATTAATATTACCTTTATTTAATTAATTCAATCTCAACGTATGAAATACCGTAAGAAGCCCTTTGACCTATCTTTTCTTCCGACTTCTTAGAAGCCAGAGGAGTATTATATTTCCAATTTTTAAATTTAAAACAAATTTCTAATTTCTAATTCAAATCTCATGCACTTTTCAAAATTCTTTAAAACAAAAGAATACAAATTTTGCAAAGAATTTACTTAATCAATAATTTTCAAAAGTGAAATCAAAAACACATTTTCATTTTTAATTTTTTTTTCTTATTTATTTATTTTAATTTAACTCTAGCTATCCAAACATTATTTCTACCTTTATTTTAATTAATCTAAATATACAATAATGCCAAAACAACTATCTCATTTAATATATCACCACTAATCTAATTAATCAATAAAATCAATCTAATTTTATTAATTAAATCAAATCAATCAATAAAATAAATAGCGTTTCAATATTGCAACTAAATACAGTTAAACATCATTTTAACTACACCCGCCATTTAATAACCTTGATAATAAGAAATTAAATAAATACTCAAGGTGAAATGGACCAATTAAAACAACTAACCCGACAACAACCTGACGACACACTATGACTAGGGTGACAACTTCGCATGGAAAACCTAGCTACTATCTCCCAATCGATTTCCGTTGGTCAATGGACACGCTCAAACCTGTGAACCAAGTGGAGTCGATGTCATGTACCTGTCAACCTATGAACAAAGAGTACATCGAACATGCATACATATATAATATGATCAAATACACCGTGAAGGGGAAATCTCAGAATCGTAGGGCACTCACAAGCGAGTGATAAAATCTCGTCCCCTTCACCAATACACAATTATTAACTAATGATTCTAACATCAATAAAATGATCAATAACATAAAACATTGTTAAATCAAATATCTTCTAAGTTAATCCAAAACATGTTATAAGGATAACATCATAATGAAATAACATCACATCAAAATATAGCATTCACATCGTTTAACAATTTGCGAACAAAAGTAACCAAGTTCCAAACTCACAGCATAAACAAAACAAAGCATTACAAAGAAAACACTGCTAATCCAAACATCCAAAATGGAGGGGTGTTACATCCTCCCCCCCTAGGGTCAGGCTTACTCCTGGAAGCCTACAAATACCCCTAGTACAAACTCAATAAAATCTCACATAATCAATGGTTCAAAAATTGAACCACTCCATACCTTAATATAAAACAACAACCTGTGCTATAATCAACCCAACCAAGCACACTGCTAATCTACACAAATCAAAATGGTGAAGCAACCACCAACCAAATCTCTAAAATACATATCCATGGATTAACATACATAATACCCTATGCACCAATACACATCACCGAGGATCATCACAAGGCCACACATAATGCTATAACATTACAACGTTTACTCAAGACAAGGTATGCAACATTATCACTTCAACATTCATTTAACATTTTGCATTTTGAATCCAGGTACAATAATTTAACATCTACATGATTTCTTAAGACTCAACAATAAAGTTGGGGACTATAGGCCTCACCAACAAGATGTACCTATTATGCAATTATCATTATCATGCAATGGTTTCACTAATCCCTTTTCTCTAAACTTTTACTTACTGCAAAATGATTTTCTATTTAGTTATACATTTTCCATGATTATGAATGCAACTTGGGGACTTAGGTCCTTTACCCAAGGTTTGATCTAATAAAACAAACCTTCATGAATACATAAGCATTTTCTCATAAGATACAACATACCATGGTTTTCCATACACCACACACTCAAGGACAAGCATCTTTGTTAAACCAATGGAAAGAGAGAGAAGACAAGAGATATTTACAGTTCTAACATAGACACAAATGCCATCATGGTTTCATCATCACACATTCACTTTCACACAATGCATCAATCATATGAGAGCATGCACAAATCTCTATGACTAACAACATGATTATTCATTTTCTATTACCATATTTCATAATTTCAAAACAATATAACATGCAAAAGCAACTCCAAAACCACATAGGGTCAATCAGGAAATCACTAGCACAATGAGGTAAAGCACAAGAAAACATGCATCAGATACTTGCATGGTGAAGAAAAACAAGAAGACTCCAGAAGAGAATATACACCAAAGGAACTTCTTGGCACCCTCAAGGTCAAACGGACCTTCCCGCAACATGAGAAGAGAAACCAAACAAGGGTAATTTTAGGCAACACATGTCACCTGCAACCCACCAACAATCTAAGCTCCAACATGCTTACCCACAACATAGGATAGAGGGAAGTAATCGATCTCAACCTTGGAAGACTCTCAACCAAAGGAATCACTCCAATCCTAAAGGGTAAGGCAAGACCTAGGAGGCATCATTCCTCCACAACACAAGACAAGGTTGGAAAACTTAACCCTCTAAAATGCCATACTAAGGCACTCAAGGCAAGAGGTCCTATGACTATCTCGCCCCAACAAGCACTTGGAACACACCCAACAAACACACTACAACCACACTCAAGAACCACTCAAGGGTCACAACCCTTTACACAATGAAAGAGCCATGCAACAAGAAGGGTACCAATCAAAACACACTTTTTGGTAGGCTCGTGGCCTAACTAACCCCCACTAAAGCATTCATCAACAAGACATGCAAGAGCGGAAATAACAACAAAACTGGTTGTCGTCCACCACACACAACACACCAAATTCACACACTACACAATTTCCCATAATGCATTCTTCCAGTAGGAAGGATATTAGTGCATTGTACACTACACCGAGGATCCTATCCTTTCCATTGGCTTCCTCCACCATTGGACCTACACCACATAACAACAACTTCTGGGTAGACAAGAGAGATCAACCCAAAAAGGAAAACATAAACCAACGAACAAAGCACCTAGGTCAATGCCATGGCTCATAGTGCCTAGAGTATAACCTACGCAACTAACAACTTAATGGGTTCCACATTATCTCAGAGTACCCAATGTTTAAACCTAGGCTCTGATACAATGTGTAATGCCCCCGCCATGCAACCCTAGAGGAAGTTGCAATTTACTACTCAAACGTACTATTTTTTTTTTAGTACAAATAACATGCAAGATCACTATCCATTGCCAACAACCTCTAAGGTTACGAGAATGAGATTACTTAAAACCCAATAAAGAAACATGAAATAAAAACATAACATTTAATTACTTAACAAATTAAATACTCATACATTCCCTACATGATAAAATTACAACAAAGGCATAAGAAATTCCACATGATTCCAAAATATACTTTACAATGAGATTACAACACTCATTCCCCATGTAGACACTCAAATTTTTCCTCACAATCGTAACGATATTCATCTATTGATTAAATAGATATTATTATTTACTTAATCAATTCATTCAATACTTTCTTCTATCCATGCATTTTATCAAATCATTGAACCATCTCATGCTCGTTCAATATATGTTGCATTAACGTTCATGTCCATTTACACAATCATTCATAATCCATTTGCATAATAAGTCATAAACATCATTTCCATATTAAATCAATTATCATTATCATCCATAATTGTTTCATATTCATACCCATTAATAAATCAATTATCATAGTCATTGATTATTATTTCATAATAAACTAATTATCATAACTTGCATATTAATCATATCATTTGCATAAATCGTTCATGAAATATTGCATTTTAGTAAAGCATCTTTAAATCATTTTATTCATATTTAATCATTTAGGTTCATTTTAATCTAATATCCCTTTTATCACTTTCACTCTCATGCGTAACATTTAACCCAACAATGTGGGATAATGGCATTTACTTCTCTCACATCTTTTATCCCGCATTTCATTTTCAACCCCTCTCCATCCTCAAAGAACTCCTATTTAAAGTGGGATTTCCCTCTCATTTTCTCTCTCACAAATTTTGCTCACAAATTTACATACTCATATGATCTTTGCATCTAGCTTGCATTTCTCATTCACCATAGCCTCTTTATTGCATTTTGTGCTCATAAAAATCTGAGAGCAAGTGCATAAACAAAGATCTTGGTGATAGGGAGACAATGGAGATTGATTTCTTTTAAAAGCATTTTTTGTTTTCTGTAGTTTAGATTTGCATTTCTGGTTTTGCTTTTAATTAGAATAGCTCTATTGATGTGGGCTGAAATGGTGGTTCTTACTCCATAGAATCATGCATTTTTATGGCTCTACAATTGGTGAACCTGACGTGAATTAAAATCTTTGTTTGAATAAAATCTCATCCATATTCATGCTTTAAATGTTTTAAAGGATTATACTGTTTTAAAAGCTTTCATTTTGGCACAAAAAGGGAGGATGCTGCTGGAGCAGGCTTTACACCTACCAATAACATTTTTTGTGAAAGTTTCTTAAGTTTTTTTTTTTTTTTCAACGGAGCCATTTTGTGCATATTTCACACAGCATTGCATTTTAAAGTTTCTGAAGCAAGCTTTAATCACCAATAGAAGAGTTTTTTTTTTCCAAATAGCATTTGCTTGCAAGTTTCTTCTACCTTTGGCTTTATACCTGCAAGTAGCATTTGCTTGAAAGTTGTTAAAATATTTTTCCAAAAAAAAAAAGAAGAAAAGAAAACCACCTTGTGCACATTGGCAAACAATTCACATACCTTTTTTATGCCTCTGTCAAACAACTTGCTTGCCTTGTCCATGCTTTCATATTTTTGCTTGCATCTCTCATATTTTTTTGTATTAGCTATGTTTTGAAAAAAAAAAGAAAAAGAATTGCATCTTTTTTGTGCTCATTTTGCATTTTGCATCTTTTCTGTGCTCATTTTGTATTTTGTGCAGGTCTGGCAATCATTACAGTTCATGGGGCAGTGGTTATTCTGAGATATTATGTCAGGCTACAATCTTTTGTGTCTGTTGTCAACATGCAATTCTATTTTCTTCTTATCTGACTTTGATTCTCCTTTTCTTTTAATTTAATAGTCATTTTTAGTTTGTTTTAGTTTTCTTTTTTTAGTTTGGTATTAATATAGTTTAAATTTTTAATTTAATTTTGTTAGTTTTAGTTTGATTTTAATTTTATTTTAATTTAGCTTAGTTCAATTTAGTTTTCGTTTAATTTAGGTTAGTTTTTAGTTTAGTTTTTAATCTCTTATTTAGTTAGATTTTTATTTTTTCTTTTAATGTAGTTTAGATTTTAGTTACTAATTTAATTTAGATTAGATTTTGCTTTTTTGCTTTTTTTTTCTTTCTTAATGTAGCTTTTAAATTTAATTTTAGATTTAAATTATATTTTAAATTTAATTGTAGATTTAAATTAGATTTTAAATTTAATTGTAGATTTAAATTAGATTTTAAAGTTCATTTTTATTTTTTATTTTTTAGCTTTTTTTAATTTAGCTTAGATTTTTAAATCATGAAAAATCATTTAGATCTTACTTGGATTCTTAGTTTATTTTTTTATTTTTTAGATTTTGGCTTTCTAATTAGATTCTTAGTTTAAAGTTAATTTAGACTTTAGATTAGAGATTTAGATTTAATTTAGTTTTTAATTCATAGATTATTATTTTTAACCTTAGATTAGTTTTAATCTAGAGTAATTTTTAATATTGGCTTTTAGTTTTAGATTAATTTTAATTTAGAATAGCTTTTAATACTGATTAATTAGAATAACCTTTTTTTTAAGTTTTTAATTTGCGCTAATTTTTAAATTAGATTAGTTTTTAATTAGTGTCTAACTTAGATAAGTTTTAAATTTGGATTAACTTTGAATCTAGATTAGTTATTTAATCTCTAACTTTAGATTTTTAATTTAGATTAACTTTTAATTTTAAATTGGCTTTTTATCTTAGATTAGCTTTGTTTTTATTTATTTTTTCCTAGATTAATTTTTCTTTAAATTTATGTTAGTTTTTATTTTGGACAAGTTTTGGTTTTGTGACTAATTTTGTTAATTTGGTTTCTCTTGCTAGGTTTGTTTGGCAAATAATTGACAATCAAAACATACGCTTGTCAAAGAAAGGAGGCATAAAACTACTAATGAGATTTTGATGCAGGATGTTCGTCAAAGACATGATTTTGAAACCAATTATCTTTTAGATTATAAAACACTTCTTTTGGTGCATTAAAATGAACATGTGCTTGATTATGTCTGACTGTGCTTGAAGGTGGTAGGTGATTATGCTCTCACCTTGTGAAAACTAGGTGATCAGAAAACCAGACCCACCTTATTTTTTGTCACCTTCACGACTTAATAATTGAAGTATCCTCTCCCCTTGCACTCTTGAGTGATCTTGGGTGTAAGAGAAATGGTTATTATTTCTAGAAATGGGCCTGCCTTAAGGGAAAAAGTACTCACCTTAAGGGATGACTCGACCGGTAGCAGGCTAAAGCCAAGCCACTTCCAGTCGGGATATAAAATGGGTGCTTGAGGAAAGTTCAAGTACCACGAGTGTGGATGTGTCACACGGATGGAGTAGTACTCCCATAAACCCTGTTGAGCGTAACCTCTTCAGGCTAGAGTGCCACCTAATTGGTGATTAATCTCTCGCCCCATGTGTGGCCACTCAAACGGATGCCCTAACTAAACACCTATTGTTTTAGAAGCCAACCATTTTCAGCCATTGCTTGGTATAGTACAGGGTACAGTATCATGCCCAAAGATACTCACTACTAACTCCCTTGAGTAGAGATAGCAGTTCTTGGGAAGTGATGACCCAAGAATCTGAAGTTGGTGTGCTCGAATGACATTAATGAGCCGTGGAGGGGAGCCAATGCCACCAAACTTCTAAGCTATCCACTCTCGAGAAGGAAAAGTGTTTAGCACCAATCTGGGGTATATCGGTGGGCTATATCAAGTATACAAACCCTTGGCCTATTAGGATTGTGCTTGTCTCATGTGCGTTTGCATACACCAAAACATTGTGTTTGTCAAGTGTTTTATGGATTTTAAAATAGTTTTCACCACATTCACAAATCTGAACACAAATAATCGACTTGAAACAAACACCACACCGAGAAACTTGCAATATCTCAAACTTTGTAAACCTCAAAAAGTCCAACAACACAAACATCTCACATGAACCTATCACTTGGATTTCTTGGGATCATCATCCTTCAATTTTGATCTTTCAATCCTTGCATTCCACCTAGTCCTTTCATATTCATGGTCCTTACATATTCATATCCCTTTCATCCTAGTTCTTGCATGTTCCTAGTCTTGCATACATAGGTCACATTACATAGTCCTTGCATACATATATCATTCCACCTAGTTATTTCATGTTCAACCCCTTTTTGCATATGAAGACCATCTCACCTAACCTTTGCATGTTCTAAGAATTTATCCCTTTGCATATTCATCATCGATCAAATAAAACATTTAGCTTACACTTAGGCTACTCTTCCTAGGTCTTGAAATCAAACTATTGGCTATCTATCACCCACATCACTTAAGGTTCACCATCCTTGAGTTAGGGAAACATACCATTATCCTTGAGTAGGGAAATCCTTTTTGGAGTCCATCATCTCCTACGTACCCTCTCTATATCATTGGTCCTTGTGTCTATCCATCATAGCATAAGTAAAGCCTTTACATCATGACCAACTTTGGACCTAGAGTTGCCTTTTAGCTTTTTCATTCTTAGCTTGTCATATCATACCATACCATTTTTCATATCCCATCTTAGAATCATATCCTTTTCATTTGCATCCTAGTCTTAGGTCTCATACATTACCTTGGATTGAAAATCATAACAAATCACCTATGACCCCTAGAACAAGAGCAAAAATGTTTCAAGAAGAAGGGAACCCTTGGGGAAAAGACTTTGATGGGGAAGATCACATTAGTGTTGCAACTAGTGAAACAAGTGAAAATTATTTTGAAGAAATAACACAATCCACCAGAAATGAAGCTCTCAACGATAATAGATTCACTAAACTTCTTACGGAGGTAGTCAAACATAACCAACAACAATACTTCAAGGCCCTTGTTGATGAAGGAATCAAAATGCCTCCTGATTTTGACATATCATTAGTCACAATGAATGACCAACCTAAATCTAGTGAATCTAAGAATCCCAAAACAAACAATGATGGTAGGATCAAAGATCATAGACCCTTTTATCTACAACTTGGTTACAAGTGATCTTCAAAGACATCAAAAGCTGCACCTACAAATGATCCTATTTTGGATGAGCTTAGAACATTAAGACAAGAATTGGATACTCTCAAGAACAGTAAAACATCGACTCACAAGTTCTACATTGAAGACATATGTCCTTATCCCTTCGATCCAAGCATACCAATGCCACCTTTTCGTAACCATTGGGACATACCAAAACTTGACAAATATAATGGAAAAGGAGATCCTAAGAACCACTTAAGACAATTTTGTGCCACTACCATGGAATTTGCAATTGATGAAACATAACTTATGAGATTATTTCCTCGTAGTCTCAGAGGAGAAGCTATGGAATGGTTTTCATGATTAGCCCCGACCATCAAATCTTTTCAAGAATTGGCTGATAAATTTATCTCCAATTATACTTTCAATTGTGACCTTAAAGTGACCATGACAAATCTTTTCAACACCAAACAAAAACAAGGTGAATCTTTTGTGTCATTTTTACAAAGATGGAGACATTTAACAAAACGATTGCATTATTTCATTCCTGAACAAGAATTGGTTGACCTCTTTTGTCAAAATTTGAACAAAGAAATTGGAAGGGAACTTCATCTGAAATGCTTGGATTCCTTTGATGAAGCCATAGAAATGGGATTTTGAATTGAACAAACCCTCATTGATGATGGAACTATTAAACTTAATAATGACAAAGATCAAAAATCGAATTCAAACAACAAGACACCTTTTTTGGGTTAAGAACAAGAATGTAGTCAATGACGGAGTTGTCGATGTAAAAATAACTAAAACATCATCCCCTGTTTACAATCTCAAAGGTCCATCTTCAGATAAAGGAAAAGAAAAACAAATAAGTTTCCCTAAACAAAATTTTACACCATTGGGACAATCACTTGAATCCGCATTAAAAGAACTTCTTGAAATTAATATTATAACGCTACCCGAAATAAAGGAATATAATCCACAAGTCAAACCCCCATGGTGGAATGAAGATCACTTTTGTGACTATCATAGACACAAGGGACATAAGACTAATAGTTGCAATAAACTTTGACATTTAATACAAGACCTTATTGATGATGGTAAGATATCAGTTGATGGACACACTCCTTCTGGTAACTCTGATCGTGAGGTGTTTAAAAACCCTCTCCCTAAACATGACAAGGATAATGGAAAGGCTCTTGAATCTGGTGATGGTGTAAACTATACTACTGCTAAGTATGATTATACCATACATAACATCAATGAGGTCGATAATCATGTCAACACTTTCATCATAAAAGGAAAAGAACTTGATTGCAAGGTTACTACTCGCAAAGGCACTATTACCCTTAAAGGTCCTAATGCCAAACCTGCTACACCCATTTCACAATACAACCTCATAGAGCACTTAGGAAAAACACCCACACAAATTTCTATACTCGAGCTGCTACGCCTATCTCCTGAGCATAAAGCTATCTTAGATAAAGCACTTGCTACTACTACAGTGCCTACAGACCTACATGTAGATCAATTCCAAGCTATGGTGGGACACATCACCTCTCCTCATACTCTCACTTTTACTGAAAATGATGATTCATCCCTTCGACAACCACATAACGCAACTTTACACATTGACATCCTCATCCATAATGTTAAGATCAAGCGATTTTTGATAGACGGAGGAGCAGGCCTTAATATTTGCAATCAAGAATTGATCACAAAATTAGGGTTCTATGAAAATGCAGTTGATCCAAGTAAAAAGATTACCATAAAGGCATATGATGAAGAGGAACGCTCATCTAAAGGATCAGTTACTCTACCAATTAGAATCGGCCCTGTGGTAAAGGATGTGGTTTGCCAAGTCCTTGATCTCCCACTGACCTATAATATCCTCCTCAGAAGACCTTGGATTCATGCAATGCAAGCA
>VDFB02338550.1:0-40358 GCA_007258455.2 Sequoia sempervirens | reverse complement strand
CAACAAAACCAAAACTGACAAGCTGCACAATTAGCTGCTCAACAAGTTGCACAAGCTGCTCAAGTTGCCCAAGCCGCACTACAATCTGAACAAGCACAAGCCCAGGCTCAAGTGCAAGTGCAAGCTCAAGCCCAATACCAAGCCCAACAAGCAAATGTTGTTCAAAATCCCAGCAATATGTTAACGACTCCATGTATCGATCCAAGTCAATGATCACATAATCAAGACCTATCCATCAACAAACAAATGGAAGATATTTCTACCTCATCCAAAGATCAAATCAACATACATCAAGAGTCACTTTTTGATCATGGTAAGAATCCTTCAACAATATCCAACAATAATCCATTTCAAGGAGTGTTAACATTATTTGATCCTGCAATCAACAATACATCAACCAATGATCATGTTGAAAATGTCTCTACATCACCTAAATGAGTTAGAGGACATATCTCAAAAATTTATTCTAAAGCATGATCAACATCTCTCACCAAATTCTAGCAATGGTCCTTTCCAAGACATATTGACATCCTTCGACCTCATGATTGCCGATATTGAAGGAATCTTCAACTCAACACTTGATCCAAATTCACTCAAAGATCAAGAGGATATTGATCCACTTCTTATGCCTAATAAAGATATCCAAGGATCCTTTGAAATTGACCCATGTCAAGAGCTTGATATAAAGCATGACAAATGCAAGTCCAAAATTAATCGAGATCAAGAATTTGTATCTCCAAGATACTACAATGATGTAATGGACACTCTCCTATCTATACAAGATGTTGCAAATGATGATCACATCCATATAGCACACTCTCCTCCATCTACCCATGATATTCTTTATGTGGATGGACACATAGATGATATTCATTTAGAACAGGATCCCTTTACTCTTGACATTATTACACAAAAAGAGAAAGTTATTGATTCCTATAGTCAAACTGAGTTATCAACATCAGGATCAGATATATCCCAAATTTAGACTAAGGACGTCAGGGATGAGGATATCCAATGTTATCCACTCAAGGAAACTGGTCAAATAGAATAGGATATTCTGGAGTTAGCAGAGCATCCAATCGAAATAACATCATCTACAATGGTCATTTTTCAAAGCATGTTTATTGAAAAAGACATATCAAAACAAGAAAAATCAAGGAAGGAAGGTGCCACTACCACCATACTGGGGGAAACTTTATCTAGTGCACGCGTGAATATAGGGAGGACGAAGAATTATTATGATGAAACCAATGCTAATACTACAACCAGTCACATCATGAATCTTCTTGCACCCATCACCCCATCCAAGAAAAAGAAGTTGAGAAGCATAATGGACAAATCAAATACACGTGGATACCAAAGAATACAAAGAAAGATCATCCCTATCAAACTCCATCAGTCAAAGATACTATGGGGAAAAATAAAAAAGGGAAAAGTATCCATCAAAGATGTCTGCAAAAGCAAAAGAAGGCTTTTCAAGCGATGTACAAAGTGTATCAAGTAGTTGGTCCTAATTCCATGCACACTTCTATGTCCACCCATCATTGCTCATCTTCCCAAGTTTGGAGAGTCAAAGGTTCCAAACTATCAACCAATCCATCTCTTATCCCTAAACACACTCTATCCACACCTCAACACATGATATCCAATTCTTAAATTGACCATGTATTGGCAACAACCCTTCATCAAAAGGATTCTGAAGGAACTCTATCGCAATGTATGCACAGAGATAGAGTTAACCCTGATATCAATAAAGTAGATCAAGAATCCCAAAAGTTGCATTCAAGTGCACGTATCTTAGCAAAGAATCTTCTTCAAGCAGGATATCGATGGCACATTATGACAGGGGCATCTACATCAGCCACACCTTGTGATTTGGCATGAGCTTAAAATCTTTCAAAAAAATCAAAAAAAATAAAAAATATGAAAATCCAAAAAAAAATAGAAAAAGGATTGAAAACAGTAAAGAAAAAAATCGTCCTCTAGTGAAAACCACTTCGTGGCGCTTTGGGAAAGACCATGATGAAAACCTGGCAAACAAGCGTCATGTGTGGAATCAAGCATCTACGTGCGCTAGTTCAGGTGAAAGCATCTCATCCCATCCATAATAAATCCAAAATTCCATCCATCTCAGCCATAATAAATCCATTCATCCATAAACCATTTATCCAATCCATTTTCATCCATCTACATACATAGTCCAAGTTATCTTGATCTTGACAAAGTTTGGTGCACACTTTATGCTTGCTTACGGTAAACATCTTGATGTGGGTCATTTTCATTGATCCTATCCTACCCAACATTATCTGAGCCATGAAGCATTATCCAAATGAGCATTCTTTATCTAAACACCTTATCTTATCACAAGATAATCCATATTCCTCAATCCGTACACCTATCTGAGCATCCACACATCACATTCCATACATTGCTAGACACTAGGGCAGATATTTACATCTTGCTTCAGGAGTAAATCTTGATGTATATCCTCCAACTTATGTGGTGATTCAAACATTGGAAAATGTGAAATAAAATTGGTCCACCACTTGTGAGAAAAAATCCAAATCACTAGCCCATGGCACATTTTGATGATCAGATGTTCCTTATCAAGCTGCATCTTTCATCGAACATCAATCCAAACATTCACTATCAATTGCATCTAACATGTGCTTCAATGTCACATTGAATCATTCAAAACAATTTTGTTCCAAACCAAGCTACATCAATCCTGATCAATCAAATCCAATCAATCCTACATCATCTTGGGATATCCATCCTAAATCCTCACATTTCTTAACACTGTCCTTGCATTGTTGTGTATCCTCAACAATGTTATCATCATCAATCCATTGATCCTATCAATAAACCTTAGCTTGGTTTTCAAAAAAATACCAAAACAAATCACTGATATCGTCACACACATTCATATCCAAATCATCAAAATCATTTGAAAATCCAAAAAAATTCAAAAAGTCAAGAAAATCCAAAAACATTCAAAGCATATCAAAATCCAAAAACGAATCAAAAAGCTAGAAAAGCATAAAAAAACACTAGATCTGAACTATGTCATCTCTGAGCTTAAACGTAGGCAAGTCTAATATTTGATTAGTCCCCGAGACATCAAAATCCAAAAACATTAAAAAAAAAACAAAATCCAAAAACATTCACAAAATCTCAGAAAACTCCAAAAACATTGGAAAATTGGAAAATCAAAACATTTGTAAAATCGTGAAAATACCAAAAACAGCCTCAAAACATGTCAAAACTCCAAAAACATCCAAATATTTGAAAAAATCCATCTGTCTCATCTGGCTTTCACCCACGATAATCGATCATCCATAATAAACTGATCGCCACCCTCATCCTTTGGCAAAACAAACAAAAACAACCACAACAATTAACAAAAGCAAACTCCAAACACAAAATCAAAATTGAAACAAAAAACATTTAAAACAAAATCAAACTCTTCATCATTTTCAAGCATGTCAGTCAACCTTATATCAACAGCCTATCAATCAACTTATCAAACCATCATCATCCTATACAATGCATGTCCTAGGATATATTGTTCTAACAATGGGCATCATTTTGGATATCACTTTGGATTCTTATCCTATCAAAACACATCCCTTTGGCTATAAGTATGAAGAACATTGACTTGTTTGTTTACTTGATCGTTTATTTTGATTTATCTTATTGCACTCATTCCAATGACCTCTCGATGATGTCTAATCAAAATGATTTAGAGAAAGGAATGGGGCAACAATCATCTTTTGTTTGTTGTGCTTGTTGGACATTCTTGTAAAATAACCTCAGTGAATACTTGCTTTGTTAGGTGCATCCTAGCAAGGTTTCCATATGTTAGGTGTGAACAAGAATACTCCTATCTATTTGTTGAGTCAAAGTCCATCACACAAGGTGCAATTCCATCTTGGTTCTTTATATCCTGATGCACCGTGCCTATGTGTGTTATCAAACATAAGGTAATTGGCCCTTTTAAAATCCCAACTCCTCGGTAAGAAAATCATCATCATCATCATTATCATCATCTCTAATAAAGTTGGCTAGTTGGTGTCTCTTGTCATCATCTTATTACTTCCTTTTGCGCTAGCATGGTACCATGACAGTTAATCATAAATCATTGCTAATGCATCCATCTTGCATCCAAAAACCATCAGCATACTGCATAATGCATATCATACCATATAGAATGCATTAATCATACCACATGCATTCATCCCCATCATTGCATAATATAGATTGGTTATTCTAAACATCTCATAAACCATACATCTATCACCCATACACATAATCATAAAAGCATCATCATATCATATCATGTGCATCCATATCATCTATGCATCATCATATCATCCATTACATATAAACGTCATAATCATCTCATATCATTAATAATGTAACGGTCATGGTACAAATTAGGAGCAGGTCTGAGTAATATATCAAAGTAGACATGAGGCTACCCATGGCTGATGACTGTCTACATCAAATCTGTCTACATCAAATATTCGAGTTGAACTGATTTTGAACCTCTTTGTTGAGAGATCGACCCTCAAATAAAACCTCTTCACCCAATCTCTCGAGGGGGCAGTATACTGGTGTAATTCTTCATTCGCTGGGGCAACAGTGGGGCATCCGAAAAAATATAAGAATTTTTGAATTTTAATCAAGACAGTTTATTCTTTGAACCAACGCAACAATTAGATTGCTTCAAAGAGGGGGAAAATGTAGACACGTAAAATGTACATGCACTCGATCCTGATCTACTAACATCGCTTCATCCTGAATTATCCCTCTATCTAACCATTTAATCAAATAGCCTTATTTGATTAAATTAACCATAATTCCCCTTTTAATTAAATAAATCCCTCAATTTAATTAAATCATTATCTCTGTGTAATTAGCTAGGTCATTTCTTCTTCCTATCTTTATTTAATTAAATAATCCATATTATTTGATTAAATTTCTAAAGTTCATCTAATTAAATTAAATAAATCAAACATTTATCTAATTTAATCTAACATCGCCCCCTTTGGTTAAATAAATCAAAAATATTTATTTAACTAAGTCTAAATCATTCTCTTCTCATTTTGAGTTATTTAAATCCTAAAATCTAAGTCAAAATGGTCAAATCAGCTAAATCTCCTCTTAAATTAATCAAATCCTAATTAATCTTAGTCTTAATCCATCAAATCATCTAGATTTTGCAACTTGCACATGAAAATCAACTTAATTGTTTTATAAATCATCTATTTTCATTCAAAAAAGTCATCAAAGATGGAATATTCCTCAAATTTGAAATCTCCCCCAAAAAGGACTTGTCCCTTCCAACAAAGCATTTAAAATCTCTTACATGTACTTTTCTTGAGCCATGTGCATTTTCTTCACCTTTCAACTCATCCTTCAAGCCATATTTTGAATTTGAATCTCCCCCCTCTTTGCACATTCTTCAAAACTTGCACATCCTCCATCCACTCACAAGTTGACAAGTGGCACTTTGCCATTGGCTAATTCTTAGTCCCACATTGCTCTATTTTGGGAACTCTTTCAACTTGTCAATCTATAAATAAGAGGTTAATCTCTTCATTTTGGCATCCACCAATTGAGTAAACTTACTATACTCAAATTTAGAGAAATCTTCATCCATCTTATTAAGTTCTATATAACTAGGTTATGCAGATTTTATCTTAGAAGCATTCATCAATCTTCATCAAAGTGGATCACTCTTCATCAATATTCATCAATCTTGCATCATAGGAATTGGGAAAAGGCTAATTTTCACATCAAATTGGCACCAATTCCCCCATGGGATCATGAGTTTGCTAGTTTAATTAGGATTCAATCTCTATTTTGTTGTTTTCATTGTGTTCATCTTTTTCCCTAATTTGAAATTTGTAGATGGATTTCATGGGGAATCCTTGTTATTACTTGCATTTGATAATCTAATGTGTTTGTTCTTATTGTTTTGTAGGTACTAGGATTGGGGTTCACACAGTTTGTTTTGTTAAAGGGTGAAGATGATGATTTTTTTTATTATGGATGAAATGTTTATCGCATTTGGTGATGATGAAGATGGGACTTTTTGATCTTTTAGGTTTTATGATGTTGTTTTTGTTGTTTTTAGGAGACTAACCTAAGGCATCAGGGGCTCATCAAAGATAAGCCTTGCCTATTTTGTACACACAAACACTCGTAGTTCACTTGGTTTGAATTTTTTTGATCTTTTCCATTTTGTGAATGTTTTTGGATTTTATATTTTGTGACTAAGTTGAAATAAAGCATGATAAAACCTAAGGGGACTGACTTAAGGTCTTGGGGAATGATAAGCCTTGACTACATTATATATGTATAGACCACATAGTTCAACTAGTGTTGACTTAAAGAATAAACTTTTTTTTGGGATTCAAATAACATTGATAACTTGGATTTATATTCCACTTCTATTTCTAGAGGATATGTTGTGGGAAATTTACTTGAACTAGGCATGAGGTTTAAGAAAATGTTGATATCTTAGAATTTTAAATGAAGGAATAATCGAAAGTTCTTTGTTGTTTTTGGTTTTTTTGTTGGATTTTTTGTTTTCTAGATGTTTTTTTTTTTTTTTAACCATAATGGGATGCACAAGTGATCTAAACCACAACCAACTTCAGGAAGTTCCTCTAGTGTGAGACAAGACTACTTTCCTAGATTAGTAACGAGCCATGGTTGGACAATGCTTTATTATAGGAAGAATGGGTGGATGGTTTAGATAATGCCAATAGATAATGATGTAAGTCTTATTCAAACATATCACCTTTTTTTGAGGTTTCACTATGGTACCTATTCTAGGAGCACAATAAAGTGGTTTTCACTCAAAGAACAATTTATTTCTCTTTACTTTTTTTTCTTACTTTTTGATTTTTTTGGATTTTTACCCTATTTCTTGGGGTATTTTGATATGCTTCATGTGTAGAATCTCTTGAGTTGGCTAATGTTTAGTGGTTTGGCTAAGGGTTTTCCTTCAAGAGTAGCCAACTGATAAGCATTAGATTCATAGCTTGATATGATGATGAATGGGACAAACCAGTTGGTTTCAAACTTCTCTTTTCCATCTTGATTTAGTTGTACATTATAATTCTCTTTGAGTACCAAGTCACCAACCTAAAATTGTTTGTCCTTGATCCTTTCTTTATAGCTTCATTTGAGTCAATTCTGATAAATCTATAGATGGTTTAACGTGCTCAAATATCTTTCATCTAGGAGTTCCAACTCATGTAATTTGGATACCTGATACTCTTCATTTTTTACCATACCTTTTAGTGAGATTTGTAATGAAGGAATTTCAACCTTGATAGGTAAGACAAATTTTGATCCATATACCAAGGAGAAAGGTGTGGCACCTGTAGGTGTTCAGATTTTGGTTTGATAAGCACATATGGTTGGGTTTAGTTGCAAATGCCAATCACAACTGGCTTTATTAACATTCTTCTTTAGTATTTTTAGGATGGTTTTGTTAGATGCTTCGACTTGACCATTTCCTTAGGGATAGTAGGGTGTGGATAATCTATGTTGGATAGAGAAATTGTAACAAATTTCTTGGATGTCTTTATTTTTGAATGGGGTTCCATTGTCTGTTATATGGGGAATTTCATACCTACAAATTAGATAATTCATAATGAACTTTGATATCTATTTTATGGAGATGTAGGTTAATGGAATTGCTTCTATCCATTTGGTGAAATAATCAGTCGCTATAATAATAAACTTATGCTTGTTAGAGGAAGTAGGAGAAATCTTAACTACCAAGTCTAATCCCCATTGCAAAAAAGGCCATAGTGTTTTGGTGGTTCTCAACTCTTATGCTAGTGTGTGAACAAGGTCACTATGGTTCTAGCATTGACGACACTTTCTAGAATATTGAATACACTCTTGTTCCATGGAGGACCAATTGTACCCTATTCTAAGAATTTTTTGGACTAGGTTAGGTCCACTAGAGTGGGACCCACAAAAACCTTCATGTACCTCTTGTCAGGAATTTTTTGCTTCTTCTAAGTTAAGACATTGGAGTAGCATACCATCTAAAATTCGATGATATAAAGTATCTCTTAGGATCTAAATCAAGAAGTCCTATGAGTAAAGGTATTCTTTTGGGTAGTTTTCAGGTCAAGTGGTATGATATCATCCTAGATGTAATCAAATGTGTCTTGGTACCATGAGGAGCTAGGACCAACAACAACACATACTAGTTCTGATTTCAAATTTTCGAATGTAGGTATGAGCAGTTGCTCCACAAGGAACTCATACTTAGGAATATTGTATGGAATGTCAAGGAGTCAACCTATGGTTTCCATTGCATCAACAACTCTGTTGTTGATTTGAGGAATCTGTTCAAAGGTTATTGTGAAAAAATATTCCTTGAAACTATCCACTATTCTTTTATATGACACCAAATTTTCATCTTTTGTTGGCTACTCACCATTTACTTGCCTGATTACTAGCTGAGAGTCTTTGAAGACTTGTAGTTATTTTATTCTCTATTCAATAGCCATCTTGAGTCCTATGACTAGAGTTTCATACTCTAAGATATTATTTGTACATGGGAAATCAATCATATATTCCTTGGGTATACTATCTCCCTATGGTGTGAGAAATAGAATACTTTCTCCAAAACCATATGGGACCCATCAAAGTATAGGGTCCAATTGTCTATCTATTCTATCAACAATATACTTTCATTTGGGAATTCTATTGTAAGAGGCTTGTGATTTTCTATTGGTGCTTTGGCCACTTGGTCTGCTATGATTTTTCCCTTGATGGCTCTTCTATCCACATAATCTATATTGAATTCACTTAGAATCATTACCCATTTAGCAATTTTGCTTATTAGAGTTTCTTTTTCTAGTAGGTACTTTAACAAGTCTACCTTTGAAATCAACTTTACTTGTCTGTTGAAGATATAGTGTCTCATATTTTGTGTCACAAATATGATTAAGTGGCATTCTCTTTCTATGGGCGAATAGTTCAACTTGTAGCCCACCAATGTTTGGATGATGTAGTAGACCACTCTTTCTCTATTATTTTCATCTAGCTGTGCTAGGAGTGCTCCCAACGTTGATTGAGTTGTAGACACATAGAGTATCATTTCTTTGTCTAGAATAGGTGGAATCAAGACTGGAGGAGTAAGTAGATATTCTTTAAATTTCTAGAATCCTGATCACATCTCCCATCCCACTTGAATATGATGTCTTTATGTAAGAGATTGGTGAATGAGCAATAATTGTCTACCAGTTGCACGATAAATCACTGGATAGATTGTAGCTTCACCTATAATTTTTTTAGCTACTTCAATGTAATTGGTGGAGGCTAAAATGTTTATTGTTTTTTATTCTATGCTTGGGAGATAGAATAACAAACTTCTACACTCACACTCAAGGAAAACCCTAGAGATCTCAATCTAAGATATGTAAAGGAGAAAGAGATATTACAATAGGGTTGTCCTATGGTTTGATTATGAGCTAAAGATGGATTCACCACCAAGATAGGGACTAGAAAGAATAATGAAATGCAATACCTAATGCTCAAACCTAATGGTGTTGTCACAATAGTGGTTTACAATTCCTGAGAGGAACGAATTTTAGCTGAAATCACATATTTTTAGAAAATATAATGATTTAAGCCTTTAAAAGTTCCATTTTAAGGATTCCAATTGAAGAGGGCTTGATCAAATCACCTTAGATCAAACCCCCTTGGATAGAACCTCGCTAGTTTTAAACCATACCTATAAATGTGTCTCCTTTACACCTATCAAAATGCTGATAAAAAATCACTTTTGATTTAGCTTTTGGGGGATCAAATGAATTCATTTAAAATTTATTTCAAATGATTATGGTATTCCTCAAAACAAACTATCCAATGAATATAATTTTAATATGTTTTGGTTTTGTTATGTATTTGTTTTTTAAGTTTTATTAAACATAGGTTTTTCATCGAAAATGAATTTCTTTGTTCTTCACATGTGGAAAAATAGAAGATTATCAAAAAAAAATTGAAAAATATGAGTGCACCAGATATTGAAGTCCTTGATCCAACAAAAAAATTAAATTAAATTTTGACATATACAAAAAAGTTACGCGTTATACGGTCGCGCTGTGTCTGAATTGTAATTCGTTTGACTTTGAAACTTGATTAAGGAAAAAATATTCAATAAAAACTATCTAACCAAGTGGAAGCACTAGATATCAGAGTTAAAAATCTAAATTTGAAAGAATTAGAATTTTATCCTTCATGGAAAAAATGTTATGCATTATAATGTGCGTCACTTTTTAAAATGTTGTTTCTGAAAAAATCAATTTTCATGGGAGATGGAAAAAGAAGTGCAATTTGATTCCAAAAATTTTGAAAAAAATATTTTTAGAATCTACAAAATTTTTTGATGAGACTCTAGTTTGCACCATCTTCAAATTCTTCACGGTTTAGCCACTATAGGTGCCCGAATGTGAATATTTAGTTAAAAATAATAATTTCAGTGTCCAGTTTGGCCAAAAATTGTAAACCACTATTATGGGATCACCCCTGTAGAATGCAATGCAAAACTTCACTAAATGACCTAAAAATGTATGTAAATCAAAACAAAAGATTAACAAATCAAAAGTGTGCACCTAGGAATTTGTAGAGGCTTGGAATGAGCTCTGAATAACTAAAAATACTAGAATTAGGGCACAATAGGACTCATAAGCTAGTATGGGTGTATCATTCCTAGACTAGGGTTTCTGTTCTATAATGGGTTTCTGGTCTAGAGCAGGCTTCTAACAATGTAGATGTGGGATCTACAAAAATCTAAAAAATTTCCTATAGTGGGACTCATATGTCACTTCTGGCATATTAGTCCCATTCTTCTTTTTTGGAAATTCAAAGTTTTGATATATGCTCCAATCTCTACTCTTCCCTTCCAAACTAATTTTTGGACCTAAACCTATAAAAGGACCTACAAAACAGAATATATCATTTATTTTCTTATGGGGGGTTTTCCTAGGTCAAACCCCTAGTTTGATTATTAAACCTTGGTGCAAAAAGAGAAACTTGGATGTAAATGTGAACATAAATCCTAACTTTAAGTGTTTCCAAGATTAGGAAATCTAAAATGCAATGCAAGGTATTATTCTATTGTGCTAGAATGAGATACATGAATGAAACATGAAGATGAATGAATCACTTTGAGATATCCCTAATCACTCAAATGAGTCCTACTAATGAATGTACCTTCATTAGGTTGAATTTAGAATGATAATGGAAGATGGAATCACTTAGGAAAAAAGTCATTAGGCTTTGATTGATGGCTAGTTGCATCTCCCCAACCTAGAATCCATCATGATTCACTATAGGCAACCATGATCAACCCTTGATAGTGTTAGATCTTGGATGAAAGTGAGCTTGAAGACCTAAAAAAACACTAAAGCTACTCTAAGACTTCAACTTTTCTTACTCTTGAAACTTGAATTATCTTGTTAAAGAATGCTTGAATGCTCTTGAATGCTTGGATCATGAAATTGCTCTTCTAGATTATTGATTAGATGAAAAATGACTTTAGAAGCTTGTTTATATAGGCAATACACCTAATTTACCATTATTTAGATCTCAAAAGATGACATCAATAAAAAATTTGAATTAAAAAGTTGAATTTCCCACTCAAACCCTAAAAAGGCACCAAATGGGACTCATACGCTACTTGTGGCATATGGGTCCCACCTAGGGGGACTCATATGCCCAAGGTGGCATATGAGTTCCACCTTAGATTTTTGGGGTGGGTTGTTAGGAATTTTAGTCTTTTTGATGATTTTGTTAGGTTTTTAGTTGAAATAAGCCTTGAGACACAAAATAAAGGGTATTAGGTGCCTATTAATGATGACTTAAAGGGGTATTTAATTCAAGGGTGCTAAAATAGGTCCAAATCAAGTGTGAAATTTTACTATTTTCAAGAGCGTACAATTTTCTACACTATAGAGGAATTTCTTGTATTGCTTTAACTTTTGTAGTATCTACTTCAATGCCCCTTCTTGACACTATATACCCTAGCTTAGATTTTTTGATGTTACTTCGAACACACATTTTTTTTGGGTTGAGCCTCAGCTTATACTTTTCTAGCCTATCAAACACCATTCCAATATTGGTCAAGTGATCTTCTCTTTTGACAAAATTTGCTAGAATGTCATCCACATAGTATTCCATGATTTTATGTAGCATATTGTGGAAGATGGTCATCATTTCTCTTTGATATGTTGCTCTTGCGTTCTTTAGGAAAAATGGCATGGCATTCCAACAAAAGGTTCCCAAAGCACAAGTAAATGTTGTTTTGTGTTGATCATCAGGGGATATTTTTATATGATTATAACTAGAGAAACCATCCATTAATGACAACATCTCATGCCCTACTATTAGATCCATGATCATGTCTATACTTGGAAGCAGGAAGTCATCCTTTGGAGAAGCTTTGTTCAGGTCTTAGAAGACCATGTAGATCCTTATTCCCCAAGTGGGATGTGACACTGGTATTAGATTTGATATCCATTCTAGATAATCGATGGGTATGATCAAACCCACATCTAGTAATTTCTTTAGTTTGACCTTTACCAATAGTGCTATTTGAGGATTCATTTTCCTTACTTTATTCTTGATAGGTTTTTCTCCAAGGGATACAACCAAATGATGTACAACTAGTGTTGGATCTAGTTCTGGTTGTGCCATAGAAAAAAGTACCCTTTGCTTGACATAGGGATAATTCATGATAAAATGGACTTAATGAGGTCTTAACCTAGTGTTGTGAGGCATTTTATGTATCCAAACTAGGTCTTGGACCTTTGTAAATCGAATAACACGCTTTTAACAATGTCTTGTAAAGGTGTTGTAAAGTCTTGTAAAAGACTTTCACACTTTTCTAGACTTAAAGAATCTATTTCTCCCTAATTAAACATTATAAAATGTGTTTGATAACATCATTACATCAATCTAGAAGGCTTGTAAGATAAACTTAACACTAAACTAGTGTTGTAATGTGTCTTGCACATTCACATTGTTTTTTGTGCCTTCCTAGGCTATGTGGACCTCATTTTAGTGTTGTAAAGTTTATTTAATCACACTTTCACATTTATTTTTGTGTCCGAAGCCCTAATTGACATTTACATCATCATTAATTGTCCCATATTAACCCATATTGTGCACCCCGAGGCTTAAATTGATCAAATATATGACAAAGTTGCAATTTAGACCTTATTTCCTTATCTCCTAGCATCTTAGCTATCAAAATGGCACCTATGGGACCCATTCGCCATTCATGGTGAATTAGTCCCATCTAGGTGGGACCCATTCACCATGTGTGGCGAATGAGTCCCATTTGGTTCAATTTTGACCTTTGAGCAAGAAAAAAGTGAAATTTAAGTTTAATATTACTTCATGTCGGCCTGTGATGAGGTATTAATGGGTGAAATAGGTGAATTTCCTATAAATACAAGTCTTTTAACCCTAAATCACATTCATTTTTCATTATTCATTCGCCAATCTTCTCTTTCAAGTCAAGCAACTTATGGTTTTATCATTCTAAGGCATTAAGACATCAATTTTTAGAATTTCAAGGGAAGATCCTCCATGTTTTGTTGTAGAATTTCAAGATCAAACATCATGGAAAGTTAATCAGAAACATTGTTGCATTTTTCATTCCTTTCTTTCATCATTTTTGTTTAATTACCTAAAAGGGTTTTGACCAAGGCAAACCCCCATTCCCTAACATTCAACATCTCTCTCTCTCTTGCATTGTGTGTTTGTAGATTTAGGACTCTTGGAAGCTTAAAAATAATTGAAGATCAAGTTGCAAGGTTTTTAAACTCTTCTCTTCATTCAACAAGTCAAAGTATCAACAAAATCTCATTTTAAGAGCTATAAATCAGAGTTTTAGAAGTGGACACCTATAGGAAGTCAAAGTGTAGGTCAAGAGCTTCGAAATCCACCTTTGAATATTCAAAAATTAATAATTGGACTCATTGGCCATGGGTGGCGAATGAGTCCCACTGTAAGGTCAATTTTTATTTTTCTGCATTTTTGGATACCCTTTTGTCAAAAATAGGTTTCGGCTCAATTTTGCAGAACTGGGACTGATTCACCCAAAATGGCGAATGAGTCCCACTAGGCCTGAAAAAAAACATTAGAATAATTTCAAATGTAATTTCCAATCTTCATCAAGGTTCCAGGTGTGCACTTTCAATTTGATCCAGTTCTCTTAAGTTTTGCATTCATTCTTAGTTCATTGTTGCATTACACAATGTGTTTTTAAACAAGTCACATTTCTTAGGTTTTGCATGTTTAATTAATCAATTTCATAACTTTATTGCATTTATATCATCTCATTTAGGAACAATAACATCATACATAACATAATTTAAATGAACCCTTTAGCATTTTTGGCCCTACTCTCTCTTTTTAGGTGAAAAACCCTAGAAGAGTTAGAAAGGTGCAAGGAGCCAAAAATCTACGATTCATTTTGGTGAAAATAATTTTTAAACACTTTCTAATCTAATTTTGGAGTCCTTCATCATATATGTAACCTTGCATTGACTTTGCATTAGGGTTTACATTAGTTACTTTGCATGTTAGGTTTCAAATTTTGCATTCCTAAAAAAGTGCATTTAGGTTGCATTGTTGGCATCTAAATTCATTTACATTTTCTTAAATTCAGCATTTTTCATTTAGGTCTAAATAATAGCACTTAGAAACCATAAAAAAACCTCAATTTTTTTTGAAAATCTTGAAAAAAGTCCATACTGGGACTGATTCGCCACCTTGGGCGAATCAGTCCCTTTTGACCCTTGAAACTACATTTTACAAAACTAAGAACTTTGTTTTTAAGCTTTTGTTTGGTGCCTTAACCTACCTATATCAGTTAGTTTCATATTTGTAACATGCATTTGACTAGATCTCACTTAAAATAGCTCATTTCATGCATTGTTTAATTTCACATTTACATCTCCTACATTTCATTTTTCATATTATTGCATACTACAATTAGTAATTTCCTTTGTTTTGCATCTGAAAAATGGGTAAAAGCAAGAAGTTGGGTACACAAAGAGGGGAAGTTTTGACCAATAAAAAATCTCACAGAAAACACATATGTGTTATAAAAAAACACATATGTGTTATGTTTTGGGTACCCAAGCCAAAAAAACATGTATGCACTAAAAAACGTGTATGCGTTATAACACGTATGCGTGATATAACGCATACACATTTTATAACATGTACAAATTGATTATTTTAAAAAATAAATACTTTTTAGAAATGGGTACACTTTTTAAAACACATAGGAATTTTGTAACACAAAACGGGTATGCATTTTAAAACGTGTACCCGTTTCTAAAAAGTATTTATTTTTTTAAATAATCAAGAAAATAAAGAACGCATGTGTTTTGTAACATGCACGCATTTTTTAAAAACGTGTATTTTTTTTAAAAATTTAAAATTCCAAACCCACATTTTTCCTCGGTTTTAGGCTCGGGAAAGGCTTGGAAATCCAAACCTTAGCCTTTGACTTGCAGCTAAAAAACTAAGGTAGATTGAAGAAGAATGTCCAACTTTGGCAATATGGCTGATGGACTTTTTTTCTGAATCAATCTATAAAATTAAAACCCATTAGAGAACATGATGTCTACTTTCCAAATATATAAATTTTATTAAGATTGGATAATTTTTTCTATTTTTTAATTAATTTCTAAGAAAACTAGTCCTTAAACTTGAAATATCAGGCTTCTTTTGTTTTTTAATAACTTTTTTTTGGTTAAGTTTCTTGTAAAAAAAATTATATGGCACCAAACTTTAGATAATTATCTACAGAATGAAAAACAAAAATATTAAAAAAATGTTTAGTTTAGGTCCAATTATGCTGTCCATACACATTGATTTTCAAAAATAGTAATTAAGAGCAATAAAAATTCAATAAAAAAAAATATTCCATAAAAAATTACAAAAAAAATTCCACATCAACCTTCATGTTGTTATATCTATTTTCCAAAAATAAATTAACAAAATAATTTTATTTTGGGTCAAAAAGTGATGTCCGTACACGTTCTTGTTGTGGTAAAAAGATAAGGACTTTTAAAAGTGGTTTTTATAGATCCCTATCAAAATTTAATTTCTATAATCTAGGTATTTGAATAATTTACATATTTGGAAACTAGATTCAAAATGATAAATTTCATATTAGTAACTTTTTCCAAGATTCATTGTGTAAGTTCCTCAAATTTTCTGTCCAAGTGTGAAAAATTCTGAAAAACAACAAAAACACTTCCACTTTTTGAGTTTTTTGTGTACCCAACTTCTTGCATCAGCCCGAATACACTGCACTTTATTTACTTTTGCATAATATTTTCTTTAAATGTGCCTTTTATTTGATTAAACATGGCTTTTATAAGCATAATCTCCCCTCTTATGAGTTTGATTTTGATTATAACTATGAGGAACATAACATAGATCAAAACATTACATTATCCATTGGTGTGAATAGAAGTGTAGACAATCATAACACAAATACTTTTTCTTCTCTCAATACCTCTCCTATTAGTGAGGAAGGTATCTTGGTGAAATAATTTACAAGTCTTGAGGGTCTTGATTGTCCATCTCATGATTCCCCTTTGGAGGATGTTAGACAACAAGAACATAAGATCATAGATACATTCCTACAAGTCACCTTACCTAAACTCCATGGTCATGACAATCAATCTTGTCCATCTCCTAATATCCCTCCTTGGTGTAACAAGGATAGGTTGGTGTTAGAAGATATCCCTATTAAGAATCATGACACCCTCGATCCTCCCTTCGCTAATGCTCCTCCCATTTGGGAAAACCTATTTGAAAATCATAGTGGTCCTTCCCTTGATGTCTCCCCCTCTTGTGATGAAGCTACTTTACAAACTTCAAACTTGGATGAAAATATTACAAGATCTCCTAGTAGGGTAGATAATATGGGACAAGAAAATGAGACCTTAGAAAGAACTAACACTCACATACAATCTTCCCCTAATCTCCCCACTATCAATTACCAAACACATTCAACCATTAATAACTCCCTTAGTTGCGATCAAGTTATTTTGGATGAACCAAACTTTAATTGTGATGAACATGTGGTTTGTTTTTCTCCTAAGAACTCTCCTTCTAGGGATGATATTATGCCCCAATACAAAGATAACATTCCCTTCAAAGATAATGAAGATTCTCACTTGTTATGGGATGTTAACATTATTCAACCTCAACTCATCCTTTATCCCCCCTCACATAAACCTTCACCTTAACCTAAGTTTACTCTCTATCCACCTTCACACAAAAAACCTCAACATAAACCTGAATTCACCCTCTACCCTTTGCAAACTAATGTATCGCAACAACTAAGTTATGATACTATTGTACATACATATAACATTCGCAATAATCTGCAACCACCGCAACCAACCCCACCCTCTTTACCTTTACCCAATCTGCCTAGTGCCCATTATTACTTCCCACATACAAAGGAGTATGATCTTGTTGAAAAATTAAAGAATACTCCTGCAATATTTCCCTTTGGGATTTACTTCAAAACTCACCAAATTACCACACTATTCTTCAAACAACCTTACAAAAAATTCTAGTTCCTCATGGTACAACTCTAAATGATGTCATGGCTTTAATCCATCAAACGAATCAAATTACTCTAGACATCACTTTCCATCAACATGAGCTCCCTCCTTTAGAGTTGTGAAAAAAAAATCTTTCATAATCATTGCTTAATACAATTGGATAGGGATAAAGCGAACCCTTATTGACAATGGCTCTGCCCTTAATGTGTGTAGTGTAAATCTCCTTGATAGATTAAATGTTAGAAAGTCACAAATAATACCTGATTTTATATCTATTTGAGGATTTGATAATACAACAAAGAAACCACTCGATGTAATCACTTTGCCTATCACAGTTGAGGTGGCTACTTTGCAAATTCCTATTCATGTCATGCCTTATGATCTTTCATATAATCTTCTTTTAGGAAGAGCATGGATTCATGAGATGAATGTAGTGCCTTCAACCCTTCATCATATAATGAAATATGTCCATAACAATAAAATTTATGAAGTTGAAGCAGATCCTGAGCCTGAAAGTTTCTTGCACCTTGAAAAAGGAGCTACAAATTCTTTGAAAACATTAATTCCAACATCCAATATAGACCTTCTTGAAATAAAGCAAACCAATGAGGAATCAATGTCTAAATTATTTGGTGACAATTGGGGATCCTTGGAATTCACACCATCATTTATGGGTGAATACATGTTCACACAAAAGAAAGATGAGACACAAGAACAACCAACAATCATGTTAACAAAAAATTTGGACAACCTTTCGAAAGCATCCACCTTAACCACTTTAGCGAAAGAAGAAAACTACACAACAACCTTTGACGAACACAATAATGAACAACCACCTGATTCCAAAGCAATGAAGATGCTTTATGGAAAAGGTTATGACATCATGAAAGAACTTGGCTATAGTAGAAATGTATGTGATGCCTAAGAACAAGGTATCTCCAACCCTATCGATCCTATCACACAACAAAAAACTCAAGGTCTTAGCTATTTCCATGTGATAGAGATCACCCAACCCTCACTCAACATCAACAACCTTGCACAACATATTGCTAAATCAACCTTCACTGACATCCATCTTGAACCCATCAACACTAGTGGTCCTAAACATCATCCTTTCCCAAACATAAAACAAACCAATACATCCTCACTTACTGACAATGTCATCTCGCAAAACATTCATGATTTGAATTTGTTAGATTTTATACCCTCCTATAATGGAGAGAATAAAATATCGCAAAGTAAGGTCTTACAAAGACATGACAACCATTACTAACCAAGATTTATCTTTTTCACAAACCAGAAGACCACCTTCTGCCATTGATCAAGAGGGTATCCTTTCAAGACTCTCCAAGATCACTTGATCACCCTCCCTCCTAGAACTCGAAAGAAATGTTATAACAAAATGCCATTTTGTGCCTATCATAGAGTTCATGGTCACTCCACTAATGAATGTAATGCTTTGAGTCATAAAATCCTACATTTTAAGGAGTTTGGTACGCTTCCTTATGTGGGGGCAGCTAATTCCTCTAATTACTATTGATTTTCACTCTAGCATGCATTTCATTAATCATTTCAGCTCACCTTTTTCCTACACTAAGTGGGGGCAAGGGGTTCGGTAGCCTTGTCCTTGTATGTCACTTGATGTTGTCTCTTTTGACAAGTTATTAACCTTTCATGAATACATAAGATCAAGATTGAGATGTGGACAACATTCCTTAAGTTGGCTCGCATGTGACATACTTCACCTTTTCATGATGTGGCTTATTGGAAACATATGACTTGGCATAGGGATTTTTGAATAAGGTCTCATGTCTCCTTCTTCTACTTTAAAGAAATTGCTTACAGTACTAGTGTTCGCAACTTCTTTGAAGTGGGGGAATACATCACCACTCACATTTCATTGTGCGATTTTCTTTTTCTTGTGATTCCCTCTCTTGGAAGCATTAGGTACAATGTTGCCTAGGATGAGACCTTCCACTTTTCCTCTCTTGGAAAAAAAATGAGATCGTTTGAACTTATCCTCTCTTGGAGACATTTGGAATGATGTTCCCTAAGATGAGACATTGCACGAATTAAGAAAAATCCTTTTGAACAATCCTTACATTATTTTGCATTAACAATGTCTATGAATGTCAAGCATATGAAGTTTTTCTTACCTCATAGAGCTCAAAAACCATTTTTCTTTGTGGCGCCTTATTAAATTTATTAGGAGGTATAACTTTGGTATGATTTTGAGTGGGAAGCCCACTCAGTGGCACAACTTTCCCCATAGCCACTTATTTGTTTGAGTGCATACCAACTAGCGTATGTTTCTCACCCTTTGTAATTTCTCACCCTGCAAACAATCAAGAGTTTTGTGGCCCCAGAGTGAGTACATTTTGGACTTCTCACCTGATGGATAACCAAGATTTTTTTCACCCCAGAGTGAGTATGCATTTTCCTTTTCAAACAAAAAAGCCTAGATCTAATCCACAACTAGCTAGACAAATGATCGAAGCTTGATTCCCCCTTTTTCATCTTTCTCGTTCTTGCCATTGCAGGATTTTGTATCTTGTTGGTTTGACTTAGGATATTGGATCCTAGGGGCTTGCACAACCTCCTTTGATCATTTCCGTTCTTTTCCATTTGCATATGAACATTTGAATCTCTCTTGAATGTCTACTCTAGTGTGAGTATGAAGCAAGTTCATCCTCTCACTAAAGTGGGTGCTAAATGTGTTGTAGAAAAAAGTACCCTTTGCTTGACATGGGAATAATTCATGATAAAATGGACTTAATGAGGTCTTAATCTAGTATTTTGAGGCATTTTATGTATCCACACTAGGTCTTAGAACCTTGTAAATTGAATAACATGCTTTTATCAATGTCTTGTAAAGGTGTTGTAAAGTCTTGTAAAAGACTTTCACACTTTTCTAGACTTAATGAACCTATTTCTCCCTAATTCAACATTATATAAAATGTGTTTTATAAAATATCTAGAAGGCTTGTAAGATAAACTTAACTCTAAACTAGTGTTGTAATGTGTCTTACACATCCACATTGGTTTTTGTGCCTTCCTAGGATATGTGGACCTTGTTTTAGTGTTGTAAATTTTATTTAATCATACTTTCACATTAATTTCTATGTCTCAAGCTCTAATTGACATTTACATTATCATTAATAGTCCCATATTAACCCAAATTGTGTATCTTGAGGCTTAAATTGATTAAATACCTAACAAAGTTGCAATTTAGACCTTATTTCCTTATCTCCTGGCATCTTAGCTGTCAAAATGGCCCCTATGGGACCCATTCACCATGCATGGTGAATCAGTCCCATCTAGGTGGGACCCATTCACCATGTGTGGCGAATGAGTCCCATTTGGCTCAATTTTGATCATTGACTAGGAAAAAAGTGAAGTTTAATTTTAATATTAATTCATGTTAGCCTATGATGAGGTATTAATAGATGAAATAGGTGAATTGCCTATATATACAAGTCTTTTAATCCTAAATCACATTAATTTTTCATTATTCATCCACCAATCTTCTCTTTCAAGTCAAGCAACTTAGGGTTTTATCATTCCAAGGCATTAAAACATCAATTTTTAGACTTTCAAGGGAAGATCCTCCATGTTTTTTCATAGAATTTCAAGATCAAACATCATGGAAAGGCAATCAACTCCATTGTTGCATGTTTCATTCCTTTCTTTTATCATTTTGGTTTAATTACCTAAAAGGGGTTTGACCAAGGAAAACCCCCATGCCCTAACATTCAACATCTCTCTCTTGCATTGTGTGTTTGTAGATTTAGGATTCTTGGAAGCTTAAAAATCATTAAAGATCAGGTTGCAAGGTTTCTAAACTCTTCTCTTCATTCAACAAGTCAAAGTATCAACAAAATCTCATTTTCAGACCCATAAATCAGAGTTTCGGAAGTGGACACTTGTAGGAAGTGAAAGTGCAGACTGAGAGCTTTAGAATCTACCTTTGTATATTCAGAAATTAAAAAGTGGACTCATTCAGCATGGTTGGTGAATGAGTCCCACTCTAGGGTCAATTTTTATTTTTCTACATTTTTGGGTACCCTTTTGTTAGAAACATGTTTTGGCTCAACTTTTGTAGAACTAGGATTGATTCGCCCAAAATGGCAAGTGAGTCCCACCAGGCCTAAAAAACAACATCAGCAATAGTTCAAATGTAATTTCAAGTCTTCATCAAGGTTCCAGGTGCACACTTTCAATTTGATTCAGTTCTATTAAGTTTTGCATTCATTCCTAGTTCATTGTTGCATTACATAATGTGTTTTCAGACAAGTTGCATTTATTAGGTTTTGCATGTTTAATCAATCAATTTCATTACTTTATTGCATTTATATCATATATTTTAGGCACAATAACATCATACATAACATAATTTAAATGAACCTGTGATAGGTCAAATGCAAGCGTTAGAAAACGAGCAACAAACTAAAGAGTGCAAATAAACACCAAAACAACCTACACCTCAAGATTAGCCTAAGTTGGAATCAACACAAGACAAAAACAACAAATGGAACTTTATACCTTGTGTCGAATCAATCCTTTGGTTGGCCCTTCGATCTTTGATGTGTATGCTCCTTGGATGGCAAGTAGATGCAAGATGTGAAGTGTGAGATGCAAGATAGTTGGACAAAATGGATGCAAATGGCTAAGTGTAGATTGAGAAACAAAACTGCAAGAGTTTGGCTAGCAAAATGATCCCCCAAATGAGAGAAAAGAGGGGGTATTTATAGAGATTTTGGAAATCTCTAGGGAAATGGATGGCCAAGATTGAGCCACCAAATATCAAGATGTAGGGCTAAGGTGAGTTGAGAACTCACAAGCCCTCACATCTTGACATGTGGCATGGGGAGAGGCTTAAGAAAGATGAGGTGGAGATGAGGTGTAAGAGAAGTACATGACATGGATGTACTTCAAAGGACCATAGGGATTTGGTCAAGATATCCTCATAAAGGATGTCCTTGTCCCATGTGGGTGAGAGGACATGTGAGGAATTAAAAATTCCTCAAATATCCTTATGGGGAGAGAGGAAAGAATTTTAAATTCCAAAGGGTGCATTGGGGGATTAAAAGGTGAATTAAAAATTCACATGGGGAAGTGGAGTGCCTTGCCCAAAAGGAGAAATCTTTTAATAAGGTTGACTCAATTAAGTGATTAGGATTGTGCAAGTACTTGATTAGACTGATTAATGAAGATTAGAAGAGAGTTAGATTTCACATGTGACTTGATGTGACAAATCAAAGATCACATGGGGAAGAGAAAAGGAATTTAATATTCCTTGGAAGGATAAAAGGAATTAAAAATTCCTTGAGAGGTTGATTAGGCTAGTTAGTGAAGGATTAGAGGATGGTCAGGTGGCTAAGGGAGATTAGAGGCCAACTTGTAAAATTTGGAGGATGTGACACATCCTAATCAAGGATTAGGCATGTGCACATCCTAATGATGGGATTAGAAGAAGGATTAGGATAAGATAAAAAATGATGGAGGATGTGACATGAAGGGAATTAAATAAATGGAATATTTATTTAATTCAATTGATGGAAGGAGGATTAAAGAGATAAGGTATTATTGATTAAATACCTTAGGGATTTGGCAGAATTAAAGATATTAATTAAATAATTGCAGTATTACTTAATTAACGAAAATAAGACGAAAGGGGATGAATTTGGATAAATTAAGTGTCCAAATTTAGATGTCTACAGAACCCTTTAGCATTTTTGTCCCCACTCTCTCCTTTTAGGTGAAAAACCCTAGAAGAGTTAGAAAGGTGCAAGGAGCCAAAAATCTATGGTTCACAGGCATATCTTTATAGGTCCATGCAAAGTTTATATTTCTATCATTGATGAATGTTGTGAATTTTTCTTTCTCTTTAGGATCAAGTGGTGTTGCATGGTATGTGATCTTTGGGTTCTCTGTCATACCAACATTGATGGATTATGTTTCTTCTACTAGTAGCATTAACTTTTCTTGATATTCAGATATGGGGAGATTGAACCCTCAATCCTTAGGTGCCTTAGAGAGGTTTTCACCTTTAGATGCATCCTTTATTTTCTTCTTTTCAAGTTTTGATAGAGCCACATTGTGGTCCTCTCTAGGGGATTGGTTTTTTATTATTATGTTTTCTTTTTCATTTTTGTGACTAGAGGATACAATCTCCCCATTGAAGTATGCATTTTTTTTCATTCCATGATGAACCTTGCTTTGTGATCTACTATTGGTATATCTATTTGAGGTCCCATGAACTCTATGATTGCTTCATCATTCTAAAATTGATCCAGAATAGGTGTATGCTATTGTTGGTCCCAATCTATCAATTATGGGTAGTAGAGGGGTAGGTTATCATCATTATCTGCAAAGGCTATAGAGGTTGTTGAAATGGCTAGTATGGCTTTGGTATCATTCTCCCATTGGGTTTCTAGGTCATCATCACTTGAGGTGACAAAGTAAGGAGAATACCACTCGCTCTCATTAGAGTTGGTTCTAAAATAATAATAGTCATTGGGAATATTTTTGAGAAATTGGATAGGGAACCTATCAATGGTAAAGTTTTCAAATAAGTATTCAATGGGTAAATCATTGTCCATAATGTGGTAGATATCCAATGCCTTAACTCTAGTAGAAGTTGCTCATTTCTTAAAAGAGGTTTCTTTGGTATTTGGAGTAACCACATATTTTGGCACATAACCCAGTCCCATATTTTTATTTCTTTGGTCCACTATGATAGGCTCCCATTGGCCTTGTTTATGATATCCCATTTGTTTAGCTCTACTTGATAACCTTTACTAATAGGATAAATTAGAGTGGGTTGTGGATTTTCTGGTTCCTTTTGGTCCTCTTTGTAGATTATGGATGACAAGTCTTCTTTGAATATCTCTTCATCCTTCACATCTCCCCACTTGGTGAAAATTGTGGGCTTTTCTATCATTTGTATGGTTTAAAAATATTTGATCTCCTTTGGGCCTCCATAAACCTTGGCTTTTTGTGGAAGCATTCCAATGCAAAATGCTTGGTTGAAGTGTAATTTCCATTACCCTTATCAAGTACTTGAACCTTAGTTTCCATTTTTGCTTGCTCACTTGATGTGATCTTGGTTGAGGTTGATGGTAGTTTCGAAGGGTCAACATATGAGAAGGAATGAAAGGATATTTCATTGTTGGGTATACACTATATTTAATTATACTTCTCCAATTTTGCACAAAAATGGAAGGGTTCAGGATTGGCATATAATGAAACCTCTTTTCCTTCATGAGGAAACTTTAGGCATTGGTGAAAAGTTGAAGGAACCTGTTGATCACAATGTTAGTCATACACCAATAGTGCAGATAAATCCTTACAAATAGATTACAGGAACCTATATTTACTTGAAAGACTAAACCAAGACAACCTAAATCTTCATGTTGACTCAACTTAATCCCAAGGCTTGTTTAAGTCAAGTCTTGACCATACTAGGTTCACATTAAGGTTTGTTGTGACAATGATGTTAATCACAAGGGGTAAATGGTAATTTATAGTTTTAAAAGGAATCATATCACCTAGCTGAAGATATTCTTAGGTTAATCATTAGAAAATTCATGAAATCAAAAAATATGTAATAATATTTCATGAATTCCAAACAAAATTGCTATCACTCAAGTAGATTTAGCTTGAAGCATTCAAAAATACAATGGAAAAGAAAGATTTATAGTAAATTTCCATTCATTCATCTATTTTTTGGTACATTTTCTAAAATTTAAACTTCTAATCTAAAATAAAGAATAAAAAATACTTGAAAAGTAAAATTTCTCCTAGATATTATCCATGCATGCCGAAGAATTAACCAAATCAAAGCAAATCACTCTATACTTCACCAAATAGCTTCACAACTAGGCATAGAATGGTGCAAGCTTTTAAAGAAGGGGGTTTAATTTGGACACTAGATAGGTTCTATATGCACCCTTAAATGACACAACATATAGTCTTGTCCAGCTGAATAAACAACCAACTAGAAAAGATAATAGCCGGTAGCTTTCAAATTAGCTTTGATATTGCTCAGTTCTTTTTTCCTATTTTCTAAACCATTTTGGATTAAAAACTTGAAGAAGTTTTGGATCTTCCAACATCCACAAATTCTGAATTTAACTTAAAATTAAACATGTTTTGATATTTTATAGGAACAAGATACAAGGAAGATAAGAAAAATACATGAGAGGAAATCCAAGGGATGAATCATGACAAGGCATGTGGAATATGGAAACTGATAATAGAATTGGTAACAAAGTCAATGGATGTCAACCTTCCTTAGCACATTAATAGCTTCCAGGTCTTTTATCTTCTTATTATCAAGGTTCCATTTTGGTACAAAACAAACCATAAAACAAAATGTAGGAACTTCCCATATATTCAGAATAATTAAATGGACATTTTGTTCATATATCTAGGTTTAGAATTGGATTGAACATTCCTAGGAATGAATCACCCCTAGAATGAGTACACTCTTTAGCCACATGCTTAATACAATGGTTTCCAATTTCCTAGTACCTGATGCTTCTTTGCAACAAAACTTGTTCCTATATGAGCTTCCAATGTGTACTTCCAAACTTGGTAACACCATTAGATCTATTTGCAACCTTAGTTTTCGTAATCATCTATACCCAAATGTTGCATTACAATCTGCTTCTCTTGCAAGTAAAAATTCCACACATTGAATCCCTTTTAAAACATTCATAAAACTCTCATGAATACCAAATCATTATTAATAAATCATCATGTTAAATAATCATAAATATCACGCTTATTTTTTAAATATCATATTCTCGTGTAATTATTCTATCCAAGTTGGTTTATTGGACCTTCAAACCTTCAAGAAACATTAAGAATTTATCCTTTTAAAATTAACATTCTTACCCAGTACTCAGTACCTGAGACCAAATTTTTTTTTACCAAAACTCCCATTTTGCCAAAACTCTACTCCTAGACCGGAACATTGTACTTGAAACTTTGCATTAAAATTTTCAAATGTCTAGCTTCCCAATACTCAGTTTCTGGTACTCGGTACTCTTGAGTCATGAAACACTTAGAAAAAAATTCCTTTAACTTTTACCTTCTAGTGATCTCTTCCTCTAGCTAGCACCATAAGCATTAGTTTTTACTCAATTCCCTAAGCTTTATAGTCTAGGGGTGTGTTGTGATACCACACAACTTGCAACCAATAAAACCAAATTTAAAATAAATTTAGGATTAAATTTTTAAACATTTGGAATACTGAGAGGAGGGGTGAATCGGTATTCCATAAAATCATTCCAATAAAATCCATCTAACCATTATCACAATTCTGACTGAATCAACAAGAGAGAACATAGAAACAAATCAATGCAACCACATACACATGAACACTAGGATTTTTACATGGAAAACCCATAAAGGGAAAAACCATGATGAGGGTTAACCCACAATATATTATATTTAGATACAAGATATTACATGGTTCACTACCAAGACTCACTATCTTTGAAAAATGCTCACTACCTGAATACAAAAAAATAGCTAACTACCAAGATACAAATATTGTGGCTCACTACCAAAAGATTTAAACTAATAGAACACACCTTCAATGTACAGGGTTTAGTTCCAATGAAGCTCAAAATATAAAGTATTGCCTCACACAATAGTTGCTCAATAAAGCTACTCTGATCCCCAACTGATAAAACATTTAGTCTAGGATCCTCTTTTACCTTTCTTCCACACTTGCATTTCCACCCACTTCACACACTTCTCCCTTCAAGGAATCTTATATATACAAGTGTATAATATTCATCAATTAGGTCAGCCTAATTATATGAAAACAAAAATAATCAAAAGACCCTTGTTGCCACCATATATGATTAAAACATTTTATCCATGTAGTGCATTATACCAAGTCGGCTAACATCCATAAAGCATAACAAGTCTTCATAGTGAATCGCATATGTTAGGTTGGCCAAGAATAGAACTTAGTTCACAAAATCTTCAATCCAAAAAAAAATCCTCAGAGAAAACAACTTCCAGATATGAGACCACATCAATTTCTCATCATACTATCTTCATAGAGATTATCATTAAAACCACAACATTATAATGTTCTCCTTAAGAAAATGTGGAGTCTCCCACACTGATCTGCCAAGCAAGGAACAACAATAAATATAGAGTTGAACTCTATTAGAGATAACTATTTTCTCACAACCCAAAACTTCTCAAGATCCAAGATACAGTTGTCTAAATGAGAATGATAACATGGTTAAGAGATTAGAGTCATATTTATTATTGTGGTGAATTCCAGACTCAAATACCAACACATTGGCTCATCACACCAAAACATTACTGGCAAAGAACAACTTTCGATAAACCAAGTAAAATTATCATATAGTTGTCACCATGTTGACATAAATGACAACATAGGAAAAACCAACACAAACCATCCACACTTCATGCTCATGTTGCAAGGCTCTGTATTTCCAACATAGATCACCCACTATAAATCTTAACTTATACATATTTTAGAATAATAACATCTTACCATTACCTAGATTTTGACATAAAGAAAATAAAATTTCTCCAGAAAGTACTAGTGTGTGCTTTGATTAATTCCAATTTCCAGAAGATGGTGAAGAAACTAGTTCATTAACATTGAACTACATAATTTGGTAATCCTCCAAAGCCAACTATGGATAGAGCCTTGTTGGAAGTCAAGCATCCATAGCCCCAACAAGGTTATCTCTGTAATTCCCCCAAACATAGCTCTATTTATAGCCAAGCATCCATAGCCTCGATAGAGACATTTGGATAGCCAAAACAGTTGATTTTTTCTCTTTTGATATTTCTTTGATACTCATTTTTTTTAGATATTGCAATATAAGCAAATTTGCTTCAACTTGTAGGTAATAAAGCTTGCTATTAGGCTAGGAATTATAGTGGTAGCAAAGATTACATTTTGGATTTTCATTCAATATGAATCCCTTTATCATTTCACCAATTCCTAGAAACTCATTTAATTATTCCCCAAAAGTGTGACTTTCTAGCTAAATTTTACCACCCTTATGCCAAATCCCAGTTAACTGCAATGTGCTATATGTTAAAAAATATGCATAAGTTAAAATTTAGTAGTAAACAATTCAATTACCAAATTAAATCTAAATTTAGAAATATCAATTACCACCCTTCCATCTTTAATTTTATGGAAACTGCTAAATATTTGGCTAGCAATTCCAATTTCACAGTGATGCACCACATTTAATGCATTAGAGTTGTCATCATGATTCTTAATTCAGACCATAATACTTTACATTTAATTCACACACCTTAACACACATGTATTATTTCTTTCCAATTCCTAGATGCTAATGTGTGCTACCTTATGACTCGATTTTCGTTTATGTGTTGCACACATGGACATCTTCATGATTAATATGGCTCAATAAAATATAATGAAATGACCACCATTAATTTTGAAATCTTTAATTTTCTCGATTTGGGATCTTTGTACTGGAAAAATTTGAAGCAAATTTCCACTAATTCTATGAGAATTAATTTGATTTAACATTTCACTCTAGAGAAGCTTGTTCGGTTGCCACCTCAATTTTCATTTTTCAAGACTTTACTCCAAGCAACTATGTACCACAACTCCTTCATGATTTTCTATAAATTGAGCACTTCTCTTTCAAATTCTTCACATTTTCTTCCTTCCAATTATCATTTAGCTTTTCCACTCTACTTGTGCTTGCTTGCTTCTAGGCCATGGATACCCCAATTTTCTTGACTTGTGTTTGCTGCTAGAATGGCTTTATGGGTCACATTACTACCTAGCGGATTGGAAAAATTTTCTTTCTATGGAATTTTTGACTTTACTGCACCAAATCTATGCATGGTCCTTGGAGAAAATTTTGTTGAATCTAGAGCATACTACTGGCTAAATTCTGACTAGGCTTCGCAGTTCATAGTGTCACTCCTAGATCTTGGACTCTTTGTGGAAGAAGTTTGAAGGGATACAAACCTGATAGTGCGGCCTAATTTTTTGGGGAACTTGGACTATGTCCTGTCTATTATGCACCTGACCATCAGGATCCCCTCCGTGGATGACATCCCTTAATTTCTGGAACAAGGAGAAATAGTTCCCCTCCGGCCCTTTCTCACTGACCTCCATACCAGTGAATTTAATGCTCACTAGGACAATGCCTACTTAGGACACTCTACTCTCATAGATGAGGCATCCCATATTGACTAGATAGCCACCCTATTCTTGTAGGTCAACTCCTCCCTTTTTCCTTTTTGCACTTTTTACAGTAAGAAAATTTTGTATTTCCATGTATATATGAAATATACACATATATATGATTTTTTTTTCTTTTTTAGTACTTAAGTGTGTATTTACTATGCATGATTTTGTTTATTTTCATTTCATAGTGCATTGTTTCTAGACTATTTAGATTTACTCTCATATGTGTGTTACATTAAGTAGAATTTGTTAACATAGAGAACCAAACAAAAAAGAAAACAAAGAAAATCAAAACAAATCCTACAAAAACAAACTAACCCTAACTAAGTAAGGAAAACTACCCTAACCAATAATTAACTCTAACTAAGCAATCTACTTTAATCTCTATCACTATTTTCATAGTATTCTTCATACGAATTATAGCACGTTTATCTTTAAATTCACTTGAAAAGGCTTCAAATGTCCTACTATAACAATGAATTATCTTAAATTTTTTGTGTTAATAAACATAAATTCAAAGGCGTACTTACCAATAAATTCGATTATATGCATGAAAAAAACCTCATTAAAGGTCGATTGAACACACCTTTGTAGAGTCCTCCATACTCTACCTTCCTCCAACCTTGATTCATGGCTTTCTTCTTCATTTTGTTTGGTTCCATGAATGGTTGTGTTCATTTCTTGGTTTTCCTCCTCTTCAAGATTCTTCGAGTCTTTTTCCCTAGCTTTACTTTTCACTTTGTTAGACAAAGCAATAGCACAGTTTAGACTATCATTAGAGAGAGAAAGTAAAAACTTGATATTTTGTGTTTTTTGTGAGATCAAGAAAACTTCCCTTTTTAGCTTGTGAATTTTTTAGTTTGTAGCGAAAAACGTGCATCTCTTGCTCTATTTTCCCACTTTTCCACTTCATGATCATCTTACACATGTGAGAGGAATGATGAAACAACTTTTATTTCATCATTTTCGATTTGGTATTTCCAAGTCTCGACATTCTTTCCTACTTTCCTAAAAAACCTTAATATTTTATTCATAGAAATTGTATTTAACAAACCATTTTGATTTAGAAATTAAGTTCTTTACATTTTTAGTTTCACTAGGGTTATGCACTCTATCAAAATTTTAAATTCTTTTCATTAATGGTTCCTTTCTTCTAGTAGTCAAAACCTCTTCTATTAATGAAATCACTTTATCTGTGGCCAAACTTACCCTAGTAAAAAAAAATTCAATCAAGCTCACCATGATTAGTTGTATCATGAATTCTTCACTCAGTGACCCTACCGAATGTGAAAAAACTCAAAGGATGCAATCTTCCCTAGAGCTTCTCAATTTCCATATTTTTACTACTAGCTTGCATAGACTATTATCTTACAAGCAACTCTTAAACCTGAAACTAATACTGATTCCAAAAAAAACTAGGGGAAAAGATATGAGGCCCTCCTTATAGTTCCAATTCCTATTGATCATGATGTTAGTCGCACACCAACAGTGTAGATAAATCCTCACAAACAGACTGTGGGAACCTATATTTAATTGAAAGATTGAATTAGGATAACCTAAATCTTCAGGGTGACTCAACTTAATCCCAAGGATCATTTAAGTCAGGTCTTGACCATACTAGGTTTGCATTAGGGTTTTTTGTGACAATGCTATTAATTATGAGGGGTAAATGATAATTTCCATTTCTAAAAGGAATCATAAGGTCCAAAAAAAATACTCTCGGGTTGATCATTAGATGATTCCATGAAATCAACAAAAATGAAAATAATATTTCATGAATTCCAAACATATTTTCTATCACTTAAGTAGATTTAGGTTTAAGCATTCAACAATACAATGGAAACGAAAGATTTACAATAAATTTCCATTCATTCATCTATTTTTTGGTACTTTTTCTAAAATTTAAACATCTAATCTAAAATAAAGAATCAGAAATAGTTGAAAAATAAAATTGCTCTCGAGTATTATCCACACATGGCCAATGAATTAACCAAATCAAAGCGAACCACTATATACTTCACCACATTGCTTCATATCTAGGCATAGAATGGTGTGAGCTTTTAAAGAAGGGGGTTTAATTTGGAAACTTTGTAGGTTTTGTATGCACCCATAAATGACACAACATACAGTCTTGTCTAGCTTAACAAACAACCAACTACAAAAGATAACAATCAGTAGCTTTCAAATTAGCTTCAATATTGATCAATTTTATGTGCATACAAGTTTTAAATCCAAAATGATTCATAAAATAGGAATAAAGAAGAAAACTTAAAAAAGTTTTGGCTCTTCCGACATCCAAAAATTTTGAACTTAACTTAAAATGGAATATCTTCTGATCTTTTATAGGAACAAAACATATTAAAGTTAAGACAAATACATGAGAGAAAATAAAAGAGACGAATCATGACAAGGCATGTGGAATATGAAAACTAGCAAGTGAATTGCTAACAAAGTCAATTTATGTAAACCTTCATTAGAACATTAATAACTTTCAGGTCTTTTATCTTCTTATTATTAGGGTTCCATCTTGGAACCAAACAAAATTTCCAAACAAAATGTAGGAACTTCCCATATATTCAGAATGATTAAGTGGAAATTTTGTTCCTACATCTAGGTTCAGAATTAGATTGAACATTCCTAGTGTTGGATGTTGTGGTTGTGTTGCTGATATGTGGTATATGTCAAGGATATTGAGAAAATTGTTAACATAAGAGAGTCATAGGTTGACAATGGAACAATGAAGGTCCTAAAGGTGTCTTGCTCAGTACATTGATGATAAATCATTGTGGATTAAAGGGTTTATTGTTGAGTGCATCTAGTTTATCCACTGGAAGTTTCAGAGGTCCACATGAAGATTTGATCGTGTTATGAATAGTTGTGTTCTGACAGTCTTTCTATGGCTCCAGTTAGTGTTCCTAAATGAAGTTGATGTGATTCTAGTAATTTTAGTTCTTGTAGATGCTTCTCTATTGATTCTTGGTACTTTTGGATGTTTCTAGATCATTCTCTATCTTTGTTGCACATTCGTGTTGATTGGTGTGTTCCTGGTCAGTGATTTTCCTCTTGTTTGTTCAGGTTTTTATGTTCTTGTCCGACATGGTGGTTGTAACGTGTTGTGGATCCTTGGACATTAAAATTTGAATGTTTGGCACACTCGAAAATGTTGCTTTGTGCCATAATATAATATTGGTTGATGGTGTTTGATTCACATTAAAAATTTACTTGTAAATTTGGGCCGACATTGTGTATATGTTTTATATTTCATATTTTATTCTAGCCGATGAAGTTGTTGATGCAAATCCATGTTGCAAATATATAAGAGTAGTTTTTTGTGTGAAGATAAGGTGTGTGTGTGTGAGAAGAGGAAGATAAAGTGTGTGAATAGTAATCTAATCATTTGATTGCAAAGCAGAGTGTGAAGAAGTTTGAGCGAAGTGTGAAGGAGTATTTTTTTGCTTAACTGGAACTATAATCAAGCTTTTGTAGAAGCTATTTTCTGAGTTCATACCCTGCAGATCTAATCCAATTTTTTGTAAGACAGTGTGTCTTCTTTGGGTAGTGAGCCCTCTTGTATTTGAGTAGTGAGCTCTAGGCAGTGTGCCTGAATGCATGTGCATTCCCATTATTCTTCTTTATACTTTTAACAGGGTATAATATTGTGGACTGACATCCACTGTGGTTTTTCCCCTAATAAGGTTTCCATGTAAAAAATCCTGGTGTTCTCTATGTTTTTGATGTGTTGATTGTTTGTACTTTATTGTTCATTCATTAGATATGAGATTAAAGTTAAGTTTGAAAATTTTATATATTCTATTACAACTGATTTACCCCCCCTCTCAGTTGTTTGTCCTTGTTTTTCCAACAATTAGTATCAGAGTTGATTCCTCTAAAGAAGTTTAAAATATTGAGGTGATCTGAGATGGCATCATACAAGAAGGAAAACCCTAGATTCGATGGAACAAACTTCTCTCTGTGGAAAGTCCAAATGGAATGTCATTTGAGGTGTATTGGTGAACCCTTCTAGAAGATTACAAAGAATATATATGTTATTCCTCAGAATAGTCCTTCCACTCCTAATGAGATTAAAGAGGCTAATATTAACATCAGGGCTATTGAAGGTTTGCTAAGTGCTCTAACAGATTTGGAAATGACGAATGTGATGGATTTAAAGACAACTCATGAGATATGGAAGAAGTTGGAGACTTTGTATTAAGGAGATGCACTTGTGAAGGTTGGTAAGCTAAAAAGTTTGAAAGGAAAGTATGAAACTTTCAAGATGGGTGAAGATGAAAATATTTCTTCTTTTATGCAAAGAGTAAATGAACTTGTGATAGGTATTAGATGTGTTAGTGGTATCTTGGATGAATAGGAAATTGTAGCTAAAGTGCTTAGATCATTGCCTCCCTCTTACAAATCAAAGGCTCATGCTATTGAAGAGCTAAGAATAGTAAAAAATGTGATAAGAGATATGCTGACTGGTAAACTTGTTAAATTTGAGTTGAGTGAATTTGGTGATTCTACCCCTAAGACTAAATCTGCATTTAAGGCTTCTGTATCCAAAAGAAACAAGCAAATATATGATCTAGGAGAGAGTTCTAGAAAGACATTCAAGTATGAGGAAGAGATGAAACAACTTGAAGATGAAGAAATAGAGGTAGAAGAGCTGGAAGCACTAATTGTAAAGAAAGAAGGTAGAGGACAAGTTAAGTATAAAGGAAAATTTCCTATTAAATGTTTCTCTTGTAGTAAAATAGGTCATTTTGCTTCAAGGTGTTCTGAAAGAGTTCCTAGGTCTAGGCCTACAAAACCTATATTTCAAAATAAATGCTATTTTGCTGAAGAAGGTGTGACTAATGAAGAGTCTGGTAAAGAAAATGGAAATGAAGATGAATGGGTTTTCATTGCTATCAAGGAAAATGGTTTGGTGGCTATTGAAAATACTAAAGTTGAGAAAGCTCTTGTAGCCTAAATTGAAGAAAATTATGAGTGAGTTATTGATAGTGGTTTCTCACATCATATGACTTGTGACAAAAGAAAAATTGTAACTCTAGAGAAATATGATGGTGGGGTTGTAAGATTTGGAGATAATAATGTTGATGTGATTCATGGCAGAGGATCTATTTTTCTGGGTGGTAAACATAACACTAATGAGTTCCTTTATGTTGAAGGCTTGAAGCATAATATGTTGAGTGTTGGATAGATGGTGGACAAGGGTTATGATATTAAGTTCAAAGATGGAAGATGTAGGATACTTGGAAGCTCTAGAAATATGATTGCTTTAGGTAGAAAGACAAGAGGTAATATTTTTCACCTAAGTTCTACTAATGTAATTTGTTTAATTTCTCAAGTAGATGAAAGCTAGCTATGGAATAGGAGGCTGTGTCATGTGAATTTTGATAACATTGTCAAGGTAAGCTCCACTCAAGCAGTAAGAGATCTAACTAAGCTAGTGAAGCCTAATAACACAATATGCAAGGAATGTTAGATGTGAAAATAGACTAGAGTTTCTTTTCAGAGAAAACGTCATTCTAATGGAGTACTAGAGCTGGTGCATACTGATCTATGTGGTCCCTCCAGAATCAAAAGCCTACAAGGAGAAAGGTAATTTATGTTGTTTATTGATGATTACTCTACAATGGTATGGGTTGCTTTCTTAAGAGAAAATTCTTAAGTATTAGAGAAGTTCAAAAGTTTCAAAGCTATGGCAGAGAATGAGATGGGTCTGAAAATAAAATGCCTAAGGTTAGATAGAGGTGGTGAGTTCACTTCTTGGGATTTTAATTATTTCTATGAAGAGCATGGAATCATATGAAAATTATCTGCTCCCTGAACCCCTCAAAAGAATGAAGTTGTAGAGAGAAAGAACATAACAATTTTGGATGCTACTAGAGAAATGATGATAGAAGGAAATGTGCCTCACATCTATTGGAGAGAAGTTGTAAACACTGTTGTGTATACTCTAAACCGAGTAAATGTCAATGGTAATATCAATAAGACTCCTTTTGAGCTTTGGTTTGGTTATAAGCCTACTGTTAAATATTTAAAGATCTTTGGAAGAAATTCTTATATCAAGAGAGATGAGGACATAGGAAAGTTTGATGCAAGGAGCAACAAAGGAATCTTTCTATGTTACTCTACTAAAAGAAAGGCTTATTGGTGCTATAATAGAAGATTGAGAAAAATGGTTAAAAGGGAAAACTTTTGAGTTGATGAGGACTCTAGATATGATGCTCAGACATAGAATCAAGTTCAAATTGTTCCAGTAAATCAAGAAGGCCAGGAAGGAGAGACGAGTGGAAGTGTAGAAGAAAGAACAAAAGAACCAAAAGTGCAAGTGAATCCTAAAACTCTAAGGTATGTGAGATTGAATCATTCAGAGAATCAAATTATAGGTGATAAGAACAATGGTGTCCAGACTAGGAGAAAAATTGCAAAAGAATATTGTTTGATTTCGAAGACTGAGCCTAACAATGTCAATGAAGCTTGTAATGAAGAACATTGGATGGAAGCTATGAAGGAAGAACTGATGCAGATTTAAAAGAATGATACATGGATTCGTGTTCCTAGGCCTAAAGATAAAAATGTGACTGGTACTAAATGGGTCTTTCAGAATAAGCTAAATGAACAAGGTGAAGTGGTTCAAAATAAAGAAAGATTGGTATGTAAAGGGTATTCACAAATGGAATGTATTGATTTTGAAGAAACCTTTGCCCCTATTGCCAGAATTGAAGCTGCAAGATTATTTATTGCTTATGTTGCATATAAGAACTACAAAGTTTATCAAATGGATGTGAAGTCAACCTTTCTGAATGGTGAGTTAGAAGAAGAGGTGTATGTTGAACAATTGGATGGATTTCAACTAATTGATAAGGAAGACATGGTTTGTTGATTGAAGAAAGCTCTGTACGGACTCAAGCAAGCCCCCAGAGGCTGGATAAATACTTACTAAAGCTTAGATTCAATAAACGTACCATTGATAGCAACTTGTATTTCAAGTTGGATTATGATAAAGAGTTGATTATTGAAGTCCTTGTTGATGACATTATTTTTAGAGGAGATGATTATCTATGTATGAAGTTTGCTGATGAAATGAAAAGTGAATTTGAAATAAGTATGATTGGAGAAATGAAGTTCTTTTTGGGATTGAAAGTCACTCAGTTAGACAATGGGATTTTCATATCTCAGTCCAAATATGTGAGAGTTGTTGAAGAAGTTTGGCATGGAAGACTCAAAGCCTGATGGTACACCCATGGTAACTAGATGCAAGTTAAAATAGAATGATGATTCTCCTAAAGAAAATCAAACAAGATACATTTCAATGATTGGTGGATTGCTCTACTTAACTCAGACTAGACTAGACATCATGAATGTTGTGTGTATGGTTGCTAGATATCAAAGCTAATCTGAAAGAATCTCATGTGATTGTTGTAAAGAGAATTTTTCAAATACATGAAAGGAACATTTGATTTTGGGCCTTGGTACCTTAAAATGATGATCTTACTTTGAGTGCCTATACTAATGCGGATTAGACAGGAGATGTAGATGACATGAAAAGCACGTGGTGGTGCCTTCTTCCTAGGGGAGAGGCTGGTGTCTTGGTTGAGTAAAAAATAGAACTCCATATCCCTATCTACTACTGAGGCAGAGTATATTTCTGCTAGAAATAATTGTACTCAAGTGATGTGGATGAAATAGATGCTGAAAGATATTAGGGTAGTATATGATGAGCCAATTGCCATATAATGTGACAACTCAAATGCAATAAACATATCAAAGAATTCGGTGCTACACTCTAAGACCAAGCATATATCAATAGAGTTTCACTTCTTGAGGGAGAAAGTGAGTGAGAAAGAAGTTAGACTTGAGTATGTTCCTACCAAAGAACAAATTGCAAACATTTTCACCAAGCCATTTCCAAAGGATACTTTTGAGTATCTCAGAGGGATGCTAGGGGTGATTCTTGGCAAGATATGCTACAATTATTCTTTTCTGTTGTGATTGATGGCAACCCTAGTCGGTAATTGGATCCAGATGACATCATTTGTTTATACTAGCAGTTAGATCGAGGATAGTAAGGAAGAATAGAGCATCCGCTAGTTTGGTGATCATCGATTCACTTGCAGATTTCTAGTTGTTATCTTAAGTTCTGGATCTCACAAAAGGTTCATCAGTGTATTTCTTGTGTTATTTGAAAATCTTAGTACCTCGTACAAAGTTGCGTGTAAGTTTGGTGATCTGGTTGATAATTTTCTATTTATTAGTATTTTGGGGCCTACTTAGTTGATATTATGTGTTGTGGATATTCAAGGAATGCTTATTTCAATATTTTTTTGTTCACTCATCTTGATTTGGTTTCAAGCTAAGTTGTGGCTGACCGTTGTGGATGCGCATTAGATAATTCTTAAGATTTGAGCTGACAATTGCTAATATTTTTAAGTTTTATTGAAGCTGACTTGTTGCGATTAAATTGTTAGTCGTGGATATATATGTATGACCTATTATATCATTTTTGTATGTGTGTGTGGTGTGTCAATGTGTATTGTGAATATCAGAAGATTGTTAGAGAAATTTTATGCATAGTTTCACTTGTGCATAAATATTTTGTGGTTCGAGCTAGAGCAAGAGCAGAGAAAAAATTTAGTATCAGTCAGAAGGATAGAAGATAAAAAACTAATCCTAACTTGAATTGTAATCAAGCATTTGTAGATGCTATTCTTTAAATTGATTCTCTTGGATCTAATCCAAATATTTGTAAGGCAGTGTGCCTTCCTATTTTGAGCAATGAGCTCTAAGTAGTGTACCTAAATGCAAGTGCATTCCCATTTTGTAAACTTCTTTTTAAGTATACTCAGATTATATTATGGATTGGCCATCCACCGTGGTTTTTCTCCTAATAGGGTTTCCACGTAAAAATCCTTGTGTTATGGTGTTGTGGTTATTTTCTTTCTATTTCTACATATTTCTTTTGGTTGAATGCTTAAAGTGGGTTAATGATCAGAATAACAAAGTTAATTTTTGTAGGACACTAATTCACCCCCCCTCTCAGTGTTGCTTGTTTCCAACAATTGGTATTAGAGCTAGTTCCTCAGAAGAATTCTAACAACTTGGGGAGATCTTGGAAAGTGTTTACAATGGATACAAGTATTCGTCAACAACTTATGGTGACCCTAGATGATCTTGACTAGTCAAAATATGAGAACTGAGAATTGCAAGAAAATCTTGAGAGTGCAGAAAAATTCATCTAGTCACTGAAAGAAAAAATCAATGAATTAAGGGAGAAAAGAAAGGGATTATGTGATCAAATAAAGTAGAAGAATAGAAGCATGGAAGATGAAAAACTTAATCATTCCTTGAAGGATAAAACAAAAGAATGTGAATTTTTTTCCAAAGAAAATGCTGCCCTAAAGCATGAGATGGAATCTATCATGATGACGATGACCAAGGAGATTGAAGATAGAAAGAAGAATGAAGAAAATCTTGCTCAATCCTTGAAAGAAACATCTGAAAAATGCAGTCGATTGGACAATGAATTGGAATAATCTAGAAACAATGAGGAAGTGCTTGAAAAACAACTTGATGATCTCAAAGATGAACTTACTATCACAAATGAGTACAAGGAGAAATTCAAAGCAAGCTCAACCAAGCTTGATGAACTGATTAAAGGTCAGAGGACTGATGGTGACAAGTGAGGACTTGGCTATGAGGAAGGTGAAAGTTTCAGATCTGGACAAAGGAACTTTAGATAAAGGAATTTTGGACAAGGAAGATTCTGGCAAGGAAATCAGATAAATGGAGCTAGAAGGAATCTGATGAGACAACCAAATGCTCAGAGATTCAATGGTTATTGTTTTTCTTGCAACAAATTTGGCTATATGGCTTCTCAATGTAGAAGTACGATGAATCCAAGTGGAGATATTAGATGCTATGCATGCAATAGACTTGGGAATATTTCTAAGCAATGCAAATCAAGGCAAAATTAGTGGAATAGTTGGTCTAAACAGATAAATGCTATGTGTTACAACTACAACAAATTTGGCCATATTTCTAGATTTTTTTGGAACAAAAGAGGCCTGGTAAGATAGAATACATAGCAGGATGTCAAAGGAAAAGGGAAAGTTACTAAAAATATGATCAGAAGGAAAATGTAGAAGAAATAGGTGAAAAAAATCCCTCTGTTGAAGGAAATACGCCAGCACCATAATCTACTTTTGGTAATTCCTCCGAGAACTAGTTTTAGGCCTTTGGCCTAGGGGGAGCTATCAGGAAAATCCTTTAACCCCATACAGGAAATTGATACTAGAATGTTGACTAGTCCAATAGGTAGATCAATGCTTTTCAGATGTTTAACCCAATTGGAGGAAATATTGTAGAGTTTTGGAGATCTGCAAAAGAATTATCTATCTTAGTACATGGAAACAAGGTAACTAGATGAATTAGGGTAAAGGCCTTTATTGTGACAAAAAGAG
>VDFB02338549.1:0-28368 GCA_007258455.2 Sequoia sempervirens | reverse complement strand
CCAATGATGAAGCAGAAATAGTCTATTGCCTCATTTCCAAAAATTTGATGAGTTGGAGTCCTACACGACTCATGGATGTCTGCATGAGGCACTAGTGTGTTGGTGGTTTTATGAGTTTTAATGAGGAATCTCAGAATCCTAACTCATGACATGTGTTCTTGCAGTCAAATTTCTTAGTGTAATGGCTCCCACGCCACACCAATAAAAAATCTATTTCTCTTCATTTTGGGGTTCTCTTTGATTCTTGACTTCACTCCTTTAATTCTCTATCTATTCTCTACTTCTTGCAATATCTCTTCTACAAGTGAAGATCTATGGTGTAGAGCACCTGAGCTTTCATGATGTAAAGGGGATTTAGTATGTTAGAGTTCTTGTGTTAAGTCATGTTTTGTGTGAAATAAGGTATTTCAAGACCATTTGTGATGTTTTTTTGGTCAAATGGTGTTACTTGGTTTCAAGTTGCAAAATGTTGCAATTTGTTGAAAAGCAACTTTTCAAAATTGTTGTCAAAATGTGCAAATGGGGTGTTTTTTCATCAATAATTCAAAAGTTAGTTTTTAACCATTGGAACAAGATTGGAAAAGAATAAAAATCATAATTTCAGCATTGGAGGGGGTTAATTAATGTATTGGAGGAGTTGGAATCAATAAAAATCTATTTTTTTTAGTTTTCTCATTAAAACCTACTGCTACATCTAGTATGGCCTTCTACAACTTGTAGGTGAATATTTATGCATTGAAATTGATGGAGATCTGAATTCTTGTCATTTTACATCTTATTTCATTTAATTTCACCAAGTATTGAGTAAGTTAGAGTAGATTTTTCTAAAAAATTATCTTGAAACCCTGGTTTTGAGGGTTTGATAGAAGAAAAATAAATTTTTGACTCTTTCCACTGGTGTGAAAGTCAGATAGTCAATAGAATGAGTGTAGATGGGTAGGTTTTTGTATGCATGAGATGGTGGTAATTGTGAGTTTGTTGATGCCCTAAGCGGTGAAAATTCATGTTTTTGGTGTAAAAAGGTGCATAGAAGTAGGTTTCTGTAGAAAAGGTGATTGGAACCCATTCTAGTTGATGGAATTTGTATGTACAAACCCTATATGACATGTGAATGGCTTTGGAATGCAGAGTTGAAGGTTGGAGATGGTAGAACCAATAGTTGCCTAGTGGGAACAAGCCTATTTAGGTTTTTGCCAAAAATGAGACAGTCAATTTAAGAGGATTGACAAAAAAAAAACCCATTTGGTTTCTTGATATGTTTAAGAAGGCCATAAAGAGTATTTGAATCTATGTTTTTTTTTTTGGAGATCCCACTTGTTTGGGAAATTGTGCCAGATTTTGTCATTTGAAATACTACTAGCAATTAGGCCTCTTTGGGAGTGAGAGATTGGGAAAGTGAAGGATCAGTGTTCTAGGAGATCTTCCTTGGCTTAAACTTGTCATTCTTATGATACTCAAGGTTTTCTAGTGGTGCAGTAAGAGGTTTGTGTCCTAATTGTATTTTCGGTGTCTTGTAACCCTTGGAAAACCACGTGTCATGTGAGGCAAGTTTTGAGTCAACTAGATGAACAAGCAAGATCATGCTTTGTTCCTTTCAAAAATATTTGAATTTTCCTTTGCCTCTGCATCAAATTGGTATTAGAGCCTAGGTCTGATCTGAAGAAGGGAGAGAAAGTGTGAAACGAGAAGGAAAGTGTGAAGCAAGAAGTGAACAAAATGCCTCCAAAAGGGAAAACCATTGCTAGAGAAGTGAATGAGTTGAACGAAAATCATGCTAAAGAGTTGAGAGAGTTGAAGGAGAGGCTTGGTGCTCTGGAAACAAGTTAGAAGAGAGGTATGGTCATGGGTGATGAGAGTGACTCCAAAGAAGAAGAAGAGGCTGAAGAAGAAGAGGAAGAGGAATTTTGGATCTTGATGATCAGAGGATGGCTAAGTTACTGAGAGCATTCAAGGAGGATAAACACAAGGTGAAGATTGATGCTCCTAATTATGGAGGTAATTTGAATGATGAAGAAATTTTAGATTGGATTGTAGCACTAGACAATTATTTTGAGTGAGAAGATGTACCTGAGGAGCAAAGGGTAAAGATTGCAAAACCAAAGTTGAAGGGACATGCTTTATTATGGTGGGATTATGAGCATACTTAGGGTGAGGAAGGAAGGTAAGTCAAAGATTGTTTCTTGGGAAAGAATGGTGGCTAAACTTAAATGTAAGTTCTTACCATCCGATTATGGAATTCAAACATTTGTTTAAGAAACTTTATGGTCTAAAACAAAAAGAAATAGATGTCAAAGCCCATACTAAATAATTTCATAAGTTGAGCATAAGGGTAGGTCACATGGAGGATGAAGTGGAGAAGATTGCTAGATATCTAAGTGGATTAAGATTCAACATTGAAGATGAGTTAACTTTGGAAAATCTAAGAACGGTTGAGGAGTGTTATCAAATGACAATTAGGGATGAAGAAAAACTTAAAACAAGGAAAGACACTAGGGGTAGAGGAAATATTAATAGAGGAAGAGGTTCATTTTGTACTCCAAGGAAGCCCTATGAAAGTCAAGAAGATAAAAGCAAGGAAAAAGAACAAGTTGCTGATCAAAGAGGTAGATTTAGAAGTGGTAGATCAAGCTTTAGAGGAATATTTGGTGGTCAAGGTAGAGGTTCTAATGAATTCATAGGAAGGTTCTATCAATGCAAAAAATGTGGACATCAAGCATGGGAATTCAATAAGGACAAGCCTCTAGTTCACATGGAGGTCAAAGGACTCAATTGGTGCAAGAAGAGGATAATGAGAATGTAAATTCTCCATCACAACATGTTGCTCCTAAAGTTGGAGAATCACTTATGGTAAGGATAACACTCATCAAAGCATAAATTGAGAAGGATCCATCACAAAGGACATTGTTCAAAATAACTTGTAAATTGTGCATGGGTAAGGTATGCAAGGTTGTAATTGATTCAGCAAGCACAGATAACATGGTTTCTAATGAGATGGTTGAGATACTTTATTTTCCTAGAATACCACATGATACTTCTTATAAAGTTTCTTGGCTGAATGAGGGTTAATTTGTTTTGGTTAATGAGTAAGCTTGGGTGGAGTTCAATATAGGAGGGTACACAGAAAAAATTCTTTGTCATGGGTTACCTATGGATGTGTGCCATTTGTTTCTAAGGAGGCCTTGGAAATTTGATAGGCATTCTTTGTATGATGGTAGAAGAAATACCTATGAGATTGAAAAAGATGGAATCTCTTTTACTTTGACACCCTTGAAAGAAAATGATAAAAGGAAAACTAAGCAAGCTAATGTGATGATGGTTGGTAGGAAAGAGTTTATAAAGGTAGAGGAAAAGGAGGATAGGAACCTTGCAACCACTCCTAGACTTGGAGATGTTATGACAACAGGCTTGAAGAATAATTTGATTTTGGAGGGAAATGATATTGGGTTGGTGTCAAAATCTAATCCGTTGAAGGTTAAAGATGAATTGATTCTTGGGATTCAAGATTGGCTTAATGGGTATGCTAATGTGATGATGGAAGGGATGTTTTATTCATTATTTTTAGAAGGGGATAATTGTCATTGTATTTCTATCAAATCAAAAATTAATACACGTGGTAAGGCAGTAGCTATAGGGGTAGAGCATCAGATGAAAGAGGTGAAAAAATAAGGTGAAGAGATCAAGGATAGACTACAAGGGAAAAAGACAAAAGTTAAGCATACCATGGAAGTGAACAAGCAGGAAGTGCATTGTAAGGATGGAGGAGATATGGTTGTGATGGTGATGTAGATTTAACATCAGTCGTAAATATGGAAGGAGTCAAAGATCATCTATCAAACAAATCTTTGAAGTTACAACATATCTTAAATGACAAGGAGCTCATAAATGCAAGGAGTAGTGCATATTTCAAGTACTTAGTTCATTTGAAGGGTGTACCACATGGATACAACACTTGGAAATTAGAGAATGATGGAAGCGAGCATGGATTTTGTGTTGCAGTGTTGTCCTCAAGGGGAATTGAGTTTCGTTTACCTAGGGAGTATGGTGCAGAGCACCTAGGCTTTCATGATGTAAAGGGGATTTAGCATGTAATATTTTTTGTGTTAAGTCATGTTTTGTGTGCAATAAGGTTTTTTGATACAATTTGTGATTCTTTATTGGTTGGTTGGTGTTAGTTGGTTTAAAGTTGCAAAATGTTGCATTTTGCTGAAAAGCAAATTTTCAAAATTGTTGTCAAAAAGTGCAAATGGGGTGTTTGTTAATCTCTACTTCATTTAGTTTGTAACGATTGGAATAGGCTTGGAAAATCATAAAAATCTTTATTTCATCATTGGATGGGCTTGAATAATGTTTTGAAGGAGTTGGAATCAATAAAACTCTACTTTTTCTATGTTCTCTCATTAAAACTTGCTGCTATAACATCTTGTACGACCTTGTACGGCCTATAGGTGAAAATTTATGCATTAAAATTGATGGAGATATAAATTCTTCTCATTTTTCATCTTATTTCACCAAGTATTGAGTGAATTAGAGTAGATTTTCTAAAATTTGTCTTGAAACTCTAGTTTTGAGGGTTTGATAGAAGAAAAATGAAAATTTGACTCATTCCACTAGTGTGAAAGTTAATAATAAATGGGAAGAGTGTAGATGGGTAATTTTTTGTATTCATGAAGTGGTAGTAGCAGGGGATGGTGGTAATTGTGAGTTTGTTGATGCCATAGGTGATGAAACTTCATGTTTTTGGTGTAAAAAGGTGCATAAAAGTAGGGTTCTATAGAAAAGGTGATTGGAACCCATTATAGTTGATGGAATTTGTATGTGCAAACACCATATGACATGTGGATTGATTTTGAATATAGAGTTGAGGGTTGGAGATGGTATAACCAATAGTTTCCTTGCAGAAACAAGTCTAATTAAGCTTTTTCCAAAATGAGACAATCAATTTTAGAGGCTTGAGTTACAAAACAACCCCATTTGGTTTCTTGATATGTTTAAGAAGGCCATAAAGGGTATTTGAATCTGTATTTTTTTTGGAGATCCCACCTATTTGGAAAGTTGTGCTCAATTTTGTCATTTGAAATACTACTAGCAATTAGGCCTCTTTGGGAGTGAGCGATAGGAAAAGTGAAGGATCAATGTTCTAGGAGACCTTCCTTGGTTAAACCTATCATTCTTATGATATTCAAGGTGTTCTAGGGGTCCAGTAAGAGGTTTGTGTCCTGATTGCATTTTTGGTGTCTTGTAACCCTTGGAAAACCATGTGTCATTTGAGGGAAGTTTTGAGTCAAATGGATGAACAAGCAAGATCATGCTTTGTTCCCTTTAGAAATCCTTGAAATTACCTTTTCCTCTGCATCAATCTACCAAAATGAGGTCCCTCCAATAGCTAAAGCACTCTTTCCAACATTCAATGATGCATTTTTGCATTCAAGAGGGGGTCAAGGATAGTTGGTAATGCTCTCTCATTCTATCTATTTGTGAACAGATTGTTTTGTTTAATTTCTATTTTGTGGTGCATGTTATCCTCCTTGAGTGGGGACTATTTTCACCACTTTTTATTTGCCTACTTTGTCTATCTATTTGGTTTTCCGTGGAGGTGCGAACACCAAAATATGGGTTTGATTGTGGCAAGCCCTAAAACAGCCCCAACATTTTTCCTTATTCATCTTGTGTGTAGGTTGTCAAATTGAGGCTTGGAGAAAGGTTTCAAGTGCTCGGTCAATTATAAGTTTATCACTGACTCTCCTTTTTATTTTATATCATTTCCTTCTTTCTATTTATCTATTTTGTCGAATAGACCTCGAGTCTAGCCATGTTAATAGGAATTTAGCATTTTTGTTCAAGGTTTTGGTTCTCTATTTTCCTTAGATGCCAGTGCATCCTTTGGACTCCAACATATCGCACTGGCATCTTGATATCATGATGTATTCCTCTAGTTGAGAGCTATTCCTTTTGAGGCAAAGATCTTAAAACCTCACTCTCTTGGATTCTGAAGTAGTCTTCCTGAATAATTATCCTTTATATGACCTTCTTTTCAATTTCTTCATTCAGTAATTTTTGAGATAGTAAAGGGAAATTCACTCCTTGGGATTCTCTTGAGAATGAAGAGACTCATGAGCAGCGAATCCCCCTTCTCTTACATTTTGGTGAACCCAACGTGAAGGATGTTAGATATTTTTTTTGCAATGTTTTAACAAAATGATAATGCTTCCTCTAAGGAATATTTTGATGTGTTGGACAATGGTCTAGATGATTTCTTAGAAGCATCTTCTTCTACTTGTAGATCTTCTAAGAAAACTTCTTCTTCAAAAACTAAGGAGTCAGTGAATGTTATTATGGTCTCAATGGATTCTCTGTAGCCTAAGAGACTTGTTTACCTGACCTCGACTAGCCAATCTTTTAGTGATTCATTGGATTTATATACAAGGTTTGTGAGAGCCATACACTCTACTTCTTATAATCTTGTTGGACACACATATAACACAAGAAGAAATAAGCAAAACTTGAATCAACAACCTTCTATTCCTATGCCTCAACCTACACAAGTTCCTACTTCTTTACTGCCTTTTCAACCAAGTCTTCCTTTAGCACCTAAACCTGTGACTAAAGCACCTAGAAACTATAATCTTATTGAGCAACTTCGTGTTACTCCAACTAAGATCTCACTTTGGGATTTTCTGTAGACCACTTTGATTTATCAAGGTATGATTCAAGAAGCCTTACAAAATATCCTCTTGCCTACCTCCACTAGGCTGGAGGATGTTAATGTGTTGATGGCTCATATTCATGCAGATTCACCAAATATCACATTCTATCTAAAAGATTTTTTTCCCTCGAATTTGTAGAAGCAAGATGACCCTCTAATGATAATAGTAAATGTTAATAGTATTGGTATTATACATACCCTCATTAACACCGGTTCAACACTCAATGTTTCTAGTATGGATCTATTACCTAAAATTACAGTTGATTCTTCTCCTTTAGTTGGTTCTTCTCTATATATTCATGGATTTGATAATGTCAGTCGACAAGTCGTACGCACAATAATATTTCCTTTACAACTAGGCCTCATTACCTTACCCACCTCAGTTTATGTGATGCCTAGCCCCTTACCATGCAATCTTCTCCTAGGATACCCTAGATTCACATGCTATGGTAGTTGTGACATCTACTCTACATCATTCTCTAAAGTTTGTAACAAATAATCAGGTGGTCACAATCATAGTTGGCCCTAAAATTGTTCACCTTTGTGAGTTGGCAGCTATTGGTTAGGCTTCGGTTGTTTCCACTCTTAATGAGTGCATTTAGTCACTGACCTCTAATGCAATCTCATGTTCCTTAGTGGTACCATCCGTGGAGATTTTCCTTGAAACGAATGTCACTAAAGAGGAGCAATCTAAAGCATAAAGTCCTAATTCTTCCCCATCTACTTCTGAATCGAATGCATTTCTTGTTGATGATTGTGGATCCTTAGAATTCTTTGAATTCTTCATAAGAGAATATAAAGTGAGTCCCTTCCACCTTGATCTTCCAATAAATTGAAATACCTTTACTAAGAAAATTGATCAACCTCTTACCAAGGAGGGAAGTTGTGAGCCTACTTAGGAACCCAACTGCTCCCCCGATGATGAGGAAGATCAAAATTATGTTGGGGAGGTTAATGTTTGTGATTCCGATGAGAAGGATGGTTGTGTTGCAAGAATGATAGTTTTTTCATTAATGTGAATAAGAGGTCTATTGACTAGTGTTGTCATTGATGCCAACCTTGGGATTAAGATGTTGAGGATATTGAAAAAATTGTGAAAAGAGGAAAACAGGTTGTGCATGTGCAGTTGAGATCTTTAGGAAGTGTTGTGAGTACATGGAGATATTCTTATTTTGTAGAAGTCCGAAGATAATTTGGATTGGAGAGATGAGCTAAGATGTTGGTTCTAGTACTTGGTTTCCAAGTGCTTTTAAGAAAATTTAATAAACAGAGTAAAGTGTGCTTTGCAAATGTTCATAATGAGCTTTTTATTGTTCTCTACATTCTTTCTGTGTTGATGCTATGCCTATGTGGATCTTATGGGTTATTTAAGGTTGACATAAGTTGCTATAATAATAAGTTGGGTTTGTGGATTGTTGTATAGTGTGAGATAGTTTCATCAATGTGTGAGTCAATTGTTCAATGGTATTTTCTACTATCTAGGAGAAATGTATTTGTTCACATTTATCCACTAATTGGATTTAGTTTGTGTTGATTTGAGAAGTTTCTTATAATGTCTTTATCTTTTTTTGATCAAGTTTTTACTTGATCTGGTGTAGTATAGTGTAAGTTTCAGTTATCAGTATGCAAACAAAGGCTATCAGTTGTCTTGAGTTAAAGTAGTTTTTAAAGTGAAGTTTTATTGATGTATTAAATGAATCTTAAGTAGTTGGTGAATTGTTTTGGATTGAGTTCAAGTAAATTATGTTGTCTAAAACTTTTGGCTTGATCTAAGGAAGCGTGTACTTAATGTTTATGGTGTTTTGCATAGGTGTTGGTTGACCTTGTGTTTAACATTACATGTGAGGCTTGTGGAAGCATGTTGAAGTGTGTTGGGATGTATTTGGGTTCTAATAAAGGATCTATGAAGGTTTCCTTTTGTTCCTAACCACTACAATATTTTTTGAGTCTTGACCTAGTTTGAATTTGAATGTATAATGGCTAGTGGCTGACATTAGAGAAAGTTTTGAGATAGAGGTTGATATAAATTTCAATAGTTTTGATGCATGAGAGGTAGAGAAAGAGTAAGAAGCAAGATAGATGTGAAGAGCGATGTTAGTAAAGTGTATGTGACACAATTTTGAGTGGAGTAGTGTGAAATTCATGTTAGGGTTCCTGAAGGCAATGAGCTAAAGGCATCTGAAGTCTTTCATGTGAGATTGTAAAAGTGTGTGAGCAATTGTGGTGGAATCCTTGTTGTATTGAGAAGAATTTCTTTGTGTAAAATTCTTCTTCTATCTTCTTGTATTCTTTCTATGGTAGTGAGTAGTGGATGTGAGCCCTTTTGGATAGTGCATCCTATTCTAGCACTGAGCCTCTTTGTACCAATTTTTCTATTACTTATATTGTGAACTAATCCTCACTGTGGTTTTTCCCTCATTGGGTTTTCCATTTAAATCTAGTGTTCTTATGTGTGTGGTGTTGTGATTTCAATTTTTGTTATTGGCAGGTAAACCCATAAAAGTGGTTTACAATTGGAGTGAGAAAGGAAAAGTTAAAAAAATTGACCCCATGGCAAAAAAAAAATCATTTTTTGGGTTTGAGCGAACTATTTGGTTTGAAAGAACCAAAAGAGGGTTCACTAGAACCTAGGTTCGAGTGAACCCATTTAATGAAATTCTCCACCATTCCTGCCTAAAAAGACAAGGAAAACCCTTTTTGAAAGGGGGTTCGAGCGAACCCTAGTTCGCTCAAACCTACCTTTTCCCACCTTCCTGCTCTCTGGCACAAAAATAATAATTTTTTTTCCCTTCGAAGCTCTGGTTGAGGATGAAAATGGAGGAGACTTCACAAAAACAACTAGAATTGGGTAGTCTTCAAAACAGGCTATCCAACAACTATAATTTTAATATGTTTTGGTTTTATTATGTATTTGTTTTTTTAGTTTTATTAAACATAGGTTTTTCACTAAAAATCAAGCTCTTTGTTCTACACATGTGGAAAAGTAGTAGATTATCAAAAATTAAATGAAAAATATGAGTGCACTAGATATTGAAGTTCTTGATCCAAGAAAAAAAAATGAATTTCGATATATACAGTAAAATTTGTGTTATATGGTCCGCCAATGTATGAATTGTAATTGGTTTGACTTCGAAACTTGATTAAGTAAAAAAATATTCAATAAAATACTATCTAACCAATTGGAAGCACTAGATATCAGAGTTACAAGTATAAATTCGAAAGAATTAGAATTTTATCCTTCATGGAAAAAAAGTCATGTGTTATACGGTGAGCGTCACTCCTTAAAAATGTTATTTTTTGAAAAAAAACTAGTGTTCAAAGGAGATGGAAAAATAAGTGCAATCTGATTCCAAAAATTTTGAAAAAAAAAATATTTATAATCTACAAACAAAATGTCACAAATCACTAGTTTGCATCATCTTCAAATTCCTCACGATTTAGCTGCTATAGGTTCCTGAAAGTGAAGATTTAGTTAGAAAAAAATATTTCAGTGTCTAATTTGGCCAAAAATTGTAAACCACTATTGTGGGTTCACCCTAGCATATCATGTTTAATCATTTTAATAGAATAAGGGTCTATTAAATACTTGTGGATTTGTTTACTTTTGAGGGTTTTGAAGGTTTAATTTGCTACAACTGATTCACCCCCCTCTTAGTTGTCTCATTCATTTCAACAAGTTGTGGTCTCGTAGACATGTTTGACACTCATTGGTGGAATGACACTCTCTACGTGGAACCACCTCCTTTTAAGGCTTTGCAAACATGTTATGGCCTTGGATATAGGCTTTCTTCCAATTATGGTTATGGGTGTAAATGTCTTGGGTGTCTTGAATTAATTTAGGTCCCTATCCAATTTAAGCCTCACAACCATCATTTGGGTTTGGGATGCTTTATTGAAAAATCTAGACAAAAACCATGGGGGAGTGTTAACATGATTTTAGTTGAACATCTCAACTTTGTTCATCCTAAACTAATAGAGGATAATATAGGACTTGATGAAGCTCCTCTAAATGTCTTTTTCTTGGAAGAAGTGTTGGAAGAATTCTTAGGTGCCTATTCTCACTTGCCTTCCATTCACCATAAGCAACAATTTTTGTATCACTTGACTAAGAAAGCATATTTTGGAGAATCTATCTTGAATGTGGAAGTTGAAGCTCCTATATCTAATGTTGATGATGGTGTCCCAATACCTCATCCTGAAGATCATAGTCCTCTCCTTAAGGGAGATACTATTGAATTCTTCATGGACCCTAAATCCTTTGAAAAGGTGATTAAGATCAAAAAAATGCATTTCTTTTGAAGAAGCTAAGGAGCATTCTGACCTCTTACATTCTCATCTTGATATCTTCACTTGGTCATATGAGGACATGCCTAGTATTGATGAGTCTATAATGGTTCACAATATTTTCTTATATCCTGATTCCAAGCCTGTTAAGAAAAAAATCTAAAAGATCAATCCCAAATTTGCTTTGTTGGTTAAGACTGAGATAAAGAAGCTATTAAAAGCAGGCTTTATCCATCTAATCGACTACTCACCTTGGATTTCAAATATTGTTGCCATTAGTAAACCTGATGGTCATATTCATATATGTATTTATTTTGTGACCTTAGTAAGGCTCTCTTAAAGATGATTTCATGTTACCTAATATTGATATGATTGTAGACTCAACTGCATACTATGCTTTGTTGTCCTTCATGGATGGATTCTTGGGCTATAATTAGATTCATATTAACCCAAAACATTAGTATAAGACAACCTTCACTACCACTTGGGGAAATTTTTTTATGTGGTCATTCCATTTGGTTTAAAGAATGTAGGCATGACTTACCAATAGGAAATGACCTTAATCTTTCATGACTTCATTCACAAAATTGTAGATTAGTATGTTGATGATATCTTGGCAAAGTCCACAACCTAGCAACATCACATGGGAAATCTTCATCTCATCTTTGAAAGGATTCAACTCTATAAGATGAGGCTTAATCCTTTGAGTGTGTCTTCAGTGTGGAAGCGGGAAAAAAATTGGGATTTATAGTTTCTCATCATGGAATTGAATTCAACACGAACAAAATTGATGCTATTGTTAACATACCTCCACTTAGAAACATTTCTGAATTACAAAGTTTACAAGCGAAGATTCAGGAAATTCATAGATTTATATCTCAATTGGCTGATCATACCATTCCATTCACTCTTTTATTGAAAAGGATGTTCACATTATATCAGACAAGGAGTGCCAAAAAGTTTTTGATTCAATAAAAAATTATCTAGCCAATCCTCCCGTATTAATGTCAACTATGTAGGATAGACCCTTTTTTCTTTACCTTGCCACATGACCATACTCTTTGGTAGCCTTTCTTGCTTAGTATGATGGTGTTGGAAGAGAAATAACACTCTATTAGATTAGACATATTCTCATTGATTATGAAACTTGTTATTCTTCCATGGATAAACAATGCCTTTCTCTCATCTTTGCAATGTAGAAGACATTATCTTCTTCATGTCAAAACACATGACATTGTGAAAAGTGATCTTCTAAATATTTTTTCTTCTAATGCTAACCTTGTTGGAAGCTTAGTGAAGTGGGTAATGTTGCTTTCTGAGTTTGACATAAAGTTCGTAACTCAGAAGTCAATAAAAGGTGAAGCAGTTGTCAATCAACTAGTAGACACTCCTTCACCTTGCTCCTTCCTTGGTCTAGACTTGTTCCTTGATGAAGATATTTTTGCAATTAGTCACGATCTTGTATGGGAGATGTATTTTGATGGATCGAGATGTCAAATTGGCTCCAACGTAGCTATAGTTCTAATCTTGCCTGAAGGAAAGCCGATCCCTCTCTCCTTTTGACTAGAGATTACTTGCACCAATAACATCACTCAATATGAATCCCTTAGTGTCAGCTTACATGCCACAATCACATTAAAAATAAACCATCTCGGTGTACATGGTGACATTAGATTATGAGAACTTATCAAGCTAACCAAAGTAAGTTGTCTTAATATCGAGACCTCACTTTGGCATTACTCGATTGGTTATCCTCTTTCACAATAGATAGTGTCCCTAGGAGAGAAAAATAGCATGCGGATGCCATGGCAAGCGCTACCTCCCTAGTTCCTTCGAATAAGGATACAAAATAATACCTCTTTATGGTTCATATTCTTTGCTCTCATGCTATTTCTAAGAAACCTAAATTTGATGCTCTCATGTGTTCTCATATGAACTCACGAGAATGGTACTCTAACATCTATAACTATTTGAAGATTGGAAATTTTCTTGATGATGTGACAAAGAATGATCACACTTGGATATGAAAACATTTCAACCTGTTATGTTGTCTTGTTCGATATTCTTTAACAAAAATATTATAACAGTTTACTTCTCAGATGTATCACTAAAGCGGAAATACCCCTTTCCCTTAAGGAAGGCCATTCAAGTTCTAGGGGTGGAAATTTTGGTGGTAAATCCCTAGTGCGAAAAATTGATTTACATCGGATACTTTTGGAAAATGATGGAACAAGATTCCTTTGATTTTGTCAAGAAGTGTCTGTAGTGCCATCAGTATACGGTCGTGGTATAACATCTCTAGCATGTGATAAACATTCCACAAGCCGACCCACCATAGAAGCATCTCCCCATCATTAGATAAGCATCGATACTGGTCTCAAACAAGGTGTAGCACCTACCCACTGGGATGCTCCCTAATCCTTAGATAGTCTTGTAAAAGTAAAAAAAATCAAGTTAGACCAATGGGATACCAATGCATGAGGAGGATGCATGCACCAAATTTAGAAGCATGTGTTGCACTTTTGTCTAAAATCTATCCAAAAATCTCAAACAATACATAAACTTAAAGTTTCAAGACTCACCCAGTTTGGCTCGAGACCTTGGTGACACCTCACCCTAACTAGTCCAGTTTGGGATCCTTGTACCCTTGTTTGTGTGGAATTTTGGTGACTTTTATCTCACAAAATTCAACAAAACTCACACAATGAAAATTGAAAATGACCCTTCTAGGGGCCCACCTAGGTATATATAGCCCCCCTGGGGCCCATTTTTGTTGTCGATCGTGGTTCCTCTATTTTTCTTGATTTTAGCCCACTAGACTAGTGGAAAACTCAGGAGGTGAGATATAGTAACCTCTTTGCAATATTTTTCTTCTGAATCATTGATTTTTTCTTGATCATTCTTCTCGCATTGGTAGCTTCCTCTGAATTTTTTTGGATTGACTTAAAATTTGAGTTTTGTAGAATCAAATTTTGTGCATGCTTTCATGACAAGTGTTATATGTTTGTTGACTTCAATTACTAGGGGCATCTTTTGTACCTGCCTAATCAACCTTTACATCCTCTACAATATCCTTTTGGAGCAAAAATGTTTAAAATTTTTGAGTTTTCATATGTTTTATCTTTTCTACTTTAGTGTGGTTGATTTTTCCCAAAATCAAGCCCACTAAAGTGGGGGGAAAATGTAATGTCAAAAAATTGCACCCTAGGGGAAGTTTCACATTTTCACATTTATCCTTGCATTTATTACACGTAAGCACATTTATGATAAGAACCTCATGGGTTGGAATTTCATGATTCCAATCCCTTCAAAACCAATGATGAAGTGACAATAGTGTGCCACTTTATTTCTTAAAAACTAATGAGTTGGATGCTTGTGTGGTGCACGGATGTCTACACAGTGTACTAGCATCCTAGCGGTTTTACAAGTTTGAAATGAGGAATCTTGAAATCCCGACTCATGAAACAAGTCCCTGTAGTCAAATTTTCAAGTGTAATGGCTCCTCCTACCCTTGTAGCAACAAAACTCCCTTTCTTGCTCTCATTTTGGGAGTTCTCTTAGATTCTTGACTTTACTCTTTCAATTTCACTCTATTCTCTACTCCTTGCAATATCTCTTCTACAAGCAAAGCTCTGCCAAACTAAGGTCCCTCCAATAGCCAAAGATCTCTTGCTAGTATTCAATAGTGCATTTGTGCATTCAAGAGGGGGTCAAGGATTGTTGGTAATGCTCTCTCAGTCTATCTATTTATGAATAGATAACATTTTTTACTTGCTATTATGTGGTGTGGCTTCTCCTCCTTGTGTGAGGATTGTTTTCACCACTCTTTATTTGTCTACTTTTTCTATCTATCTAGTTGTTCATGGAGGTGGGAACAACAAAAGGGGGTTTGAGTATGGAAAGCCCCAAAACACCCTGAACATTTTTTCTCATTTTTCTTGTGTGTAGGTTGTTGAAGTGAGGCTTGGAGAAAGGTTTCAAGTGCTCCACCGGTTGTAAGTTTATTCTTGACTCTTCTTTGTATTTTATATCATTTTTTGCTTTCTATTTATCTATTTTGTTGAATATACCTCGGGTATGAGCACATTAAGACTTTAGCATTTATGTTCAAGGTTTTGATTCTTTGTTTTCCTTGGATGCCAACACATCTTTTGGAATCTAGTGCGCCACACCGACATCTTGATATCATGTTGTATTCCTCTGGTCGAGAGCTATTCCTTCTGAGGAAGAGATCTTAGAACTGTTCTTTCTCATATTTTGAAGTAGTCTTCTTGAATAGTTACCCTTTATATGACCTCCTTTGCAATTTCTCCATTTAGTAATGCTTGAGGTAGTTAAGGGAAGTTTGCTCCTTGGGATTCTCTTAAGAATGAAAAGACTCATGAGCAACAAATTCCCCTTCTCTTACAGTGTGTTTACAAGCTCATTTGCTATTTGAGTTCTACAAGTTTATTGTCATGAAATGACTAAGAAGACAATATTCATTTATGTCTTGCAAACCTTAATTAAATACAAAAAAAATAAAAAATAAACTCCTATTAAGACCCCTTTTTTAAAATTTATTGCAAAATAGAAAATTGAATCCTCTTTTACAAATTTTTAATTAAGGTAAAAATCGCAAATCCTCCTTCCATTTGTAAAATGATAAAAAAAATCCCCCTTTTCCAAACTCATTGTAAAAGAAAACAATGAGTTGTCTTTTACAATTTTTTATTAATGGCAAAAGCAAAATCCACCTCCCCCTATCACATTCCTTTTGCCACATTCATTGCAAAAGAAGATCTCTCTCACAAAATTATAATTTTATTACAAAAAGAAAAAAGAGCCCCCTTTTTGAGAGTTTATTGCAAAAAATAGAAAAAGGCCCCCCTCCCATTTGCAAGTTTATTGCAAAAAAGAAAAAGAAAAAAAGGCACCCTTTTTGCCATTTTTGACAATAGAAAATTATTTCCCCTCTTACAAAAAGCTTTTGATGAACGAAAATTAATTTATGCAAACCACTAATAGTAAAAACAACCATCCAAACATATAGTGCCAAGTTTTTTTAAAGGGAAATAAATTGGAGTTGTGTGGGGGTAGGCACTACTGTAAATGTAATAGATGTAGTCAGTTGAACTAATATATAGGTCACCTGGAGTGCAACAAAGACTTAGTCAAAATAGTGAGCTTTTCAAAAATTTCAACTTGATCAACAATGTAGACTACTCCTTTGGAGGCTACTTCAAAGCTTCTCATGGAGGAGTTGAATGAATCTTGGGCACCAAGTTTCGAAGGTTGCATAGGTATGTAAAGACTTTCAATTCCAGGACTTGCAAAATGACATGACTTCTTATGTTTTGGCCTAATCATGTTAGGATTTTCATCCAAGATCATGACATCAAAAGCCTTGTGTTTCCACAAAGATACACTTGCAAACAATATGCCTAATCTTCCATTATCAAAATGATAATGGTAAAAGAGTTAAGTTGATTACAATATGAGCTTGACTATATAGGCAAGTATGAAGAAATCCACCTATCAAGTGGATTGACAAGTTCCCCATGATGTTGTAAAAATGAGTAGACAAGCTTCCTATAAGTGTTAACTTTATGATCACTTGGAATTGGCAAACCAACAACCTCTATGACCAAGTCATCAACCATGTGTGCCTAGTGTTGAGTGATTTTTGAGGTGAGATGGAAAGTCTTCCAACCTCAAAAGGTATGTGCATGAGGTTAACCAAATAATTTCGTAACCTTCAAAGGTCTAAGAGGTTGCACATTTAGTTAGACAAGATATTGTCTAACCTTGTCAACTTAAATACACTTAAGTATAATGAATAGATTAAATATTCACACTAACACAAAATTTGTGTAAGACATAATTAGGCTACTACTGGGTATTACAACCTTACAAGATCAATCAAAGATATAGAAAACAGTAAAATTTATAAAGTCACTTATATATAAAACTAGGAAAATGTTCATGATTGAAAAATAAACAACCACTACCAATAAACTATTTCTCAACACTTTATATTTAAACTACAAAAACCACCACTTAAATGTTTAATTTCTACATTAATTAAATAAAAATATATATGATTTTAGTAGCCTAAAACAATGACGATATTTGTAATTTTTATCCAAAGAATCTTATATCTATATCAACAAGTAGAGTACTTCCCTTAATTTGACTAATGACAACTTTGACAATAAGCAATATATTTGTAAAAAGATTCATATTTTGATACAAGAAATTCATACAATAGCTTAAGAAATCTATTTTAGGTGCTTCTATGGGATGCAATGCTTTATGGATCTTTAGCAATCTCTAAATATTAACTAGATTATCACAATTTTGATTATGATCATTGATTTCTTTTTTGCTTTTCATTTATGTCTCTGTTGGCTTTGTCTCTCTTGATATCATGTATTGTGATTGATCTAACCTTATTTGACATCTGAATAAAAGTTTCCAAATTTTATTAAAAAAAATCAATAAATAATTTAATCCTTCCAACATGTTTAACTCTTAAATTTTCTACTAGCTAACCTATTCCATTGACTTAACATAATACTCATAACAATTGACATAAAAATACATAGTAGGGAAGAAATAATCAAATGAAGATTGATGAGTGCATGAAGTTGAAGACTAACCATTAAAAAAATAAGATTAAGATATTGGTGTTGTTACAAACTGACTTTAAAATAAAGATTGATCATCCAATTAGTATAAGCTGCATCAAACCGAGCATTACTCTTAAGGGACTATGAGGTCTACATAATGAAAACTGAACTGAGGCAAATGGAGGTCGACACTCTGAAACCATATTGAGATTTGGGCAGATTTTATAGAAGTTAAATAGAAAAATTATATATATAAAATAAAACTGTGCTTCTATATTGTTTGTTCAATACATATTACATATTTACAGGACTTGCATCTCTCATACTATAGGAGAGCTCCTATAACAACTCCCTTACATAGACGAGTTGTTTTAAGTGACTTTAATAACTCAAATTCCTACAAACACTCATACAACCAATTAATACTATATTATCATATACACATGATATTCAAACCATACTAACAAACCTAACAAATAATTATTATACACATCCTAAAGACACATGAATGATGTAATATTCCTAATACACATCTGACTTCTTATCAGCTAACATCCAAAATGAATGAAAACAACTTTCCAGCTAAATGTATAACTAAGAATTCAAGGATATAGTAACCCGATTCATCTTCTGAGTCTAATTAAGTAGCAGCATGGGCCATAATGCAAATTAATACCAATAGAGTATTCTTTTATTGAAATCTGTACGAATTAAGATTTAGAGAAATCTATTAACTCTATCTCAGTTTAACTTGTTCCCTCAGAAGCAAACTAATCATCAATATATCTAATCCAGCATTTTTCCACTAACCAATTTGAAAGTACTGAGCAAACTTGGTCTGATGAATATAATGCATGAATCATCAATGCCGTAGGTTGGCAGCTTCCTGAGCTTTGACAAATATGGATCGTCTATTTCAAAATCGATGTTCTTTATATGCTTGAGCAAAATGGAAAAATACACGTGATTTCTTTCTCCTTTCTTCTCTCACTTTTGTAGGTTAATAGGTAGTTCTCGTCCCCGGTTGTTGGTTAATCCATTATATCATTCATGGCTTTCCAGATATACACCTAAGTCGCACAACTCAGACTTGGAAAGGGTTGAGCAAGATGATGATAAGAATTGACTCAGCATCTGAGCAATAACTCATCAAACTAAAAAATGTGTAGAGTATAAAAAAATTCACTGGATAAAATACTTGGTAATAACTCAACAAACTTTGGAATAGTGACAGAGTAGTTGTCAGTTTTCCTAGACTGACTGGTTTTAATAAGTTTGAAGAAAGCAAGTTGACTACATGTTTTCTTCTGAGCAAGTTGAGGCTCTCCTAAGTAGCTAGTAAGAATTACAGTGGGTCAATGCCACCTTGTGATTCATGTGCAAATCTGAGTTCAGGTGGCTAAGAATGAATTTTGATACCCTCACCCTCTATGTCTTGTATACTTAGACTTACATTAGATTCTAATAATTCAAATCAAATAATAAAAAATCTATAAGTAAATTAATTAAAACAAGATATTGCTAAAAATGAAAATAAATAAATAAATCAATTACTTATTAAAAAATAATATTTTATATATATGATAATAATATATATTGAAGAACACAAATATTAATATATACCATTGGATCCCTGCAAACTTTTTTTAAAAGACAAAAGACAAAATCAACACTGAAATTCAAATAAACTCAAAAGTAAACTACTACTTAGCATTACAATTCTCCCTAATTCAAATAAAACGAAACTTATTTTGGTTGCGTGAAATCAGACATACCAAACTATAAAACAAGTAACCTATTCCAGGAGTGCCAATAATTTGTTAAAAGCCTCCACAACTCTTTCTACTCGTCCCCTCACCACTATTGCTTTTTCATTCTTGACTCCAGAATACCATTCATCAAAGAAATGCCACCGTAGATCACGGAAATTCGCGTCTCCCATGGTGTAGTCGTATTTTTTGAGTGACACACTTATTCGTACGACTTTCCTGTCCCCATTCTTCTCCTTTCCCTCCACATAACAGAACTGAGGAACCGCATCAAACTGATCTAGAATCTCCTCTACATCGTCCGGCGTTTCCAACTCCATGACCGTAAGATCAGGAAACTCCAAAGAGTTTACAATTGGTTCCGCGGAACGGCTCACGCTACCTCTTATCCACATATTACTTGGACATTCCTACAAATCGTATTGTTTCCAAATCAGCAACATGAACATTTACATATTACCAAAAACTCTGAATTTATAACAGTTTTTATTACTTTTACCTTGAGAGACTGGATACAAGGTTTCACAGCTGATATGGTGTCGCATGTGAGCTCTAGTGCTTCCAATCGTTCCAAGTTCTCCAAGCTTTGTATACCTGGCACCTTCCAGGCAGTTTTAAGCCTCAGTTGCTTCAGTGACTTCAAGTGTTGCAAACCTTCTATTTTCTCTACTTTGGGACAATCAACTATCATCAGAGACTTGAGGCTTACCAGTTCACCAATATTAGTTGGTAAACCTCTTAACTTGACACAACCTGCTAGAGGTAAGTTTGTCAAGGATGCCTGATTCACTATGTGATGAGGCAAATCTTCTAACTCCTTGCAACGCTCGAGATCCAAGAATTTGAGCTTCCTGATGTTTTCAAGCATATCTAATTTTAGTTGAAGCTTGAAACAACACCCTAAATTTAGGTTCTCCAGGTGTATCAGCTGCTTGAAAGAATCTGGCAACGTGCTCAACTGCTTGCAATAGGACATATCTATTTTCTTCAAGTTGATTAAATTGCCAAAATCAACAGGTAGTGTGGATAGCATTGCACAATGTGATAAAGATAGTTCTTCTAGGTGTATCAGCAGATTGAAAGACTCTGGCAACATGCTCAACTGCTTGCAGTCGGACAGGCTTATATTCTTTAAGTTTATTAAATTGCTAAAATCAACAGGTAGTGTGGATAGAATTTCACAACCTGATAAATCTACTTCTTCTAGGTGTATCAGCTGCTTGAAAGAAGCTGGCAACGTGCTCAACTGGTTGCAACCGGACATACATATATTCTTCAAGTTGATTAAATTGCCAAAACCATCAGGTAGTGTGGATAGCATTTCACAACCTGATAAATCTAGTTTTTCTAGGTGTATCAGCAGATTGAAAGACTCTGGCAACATGCTCAACTGCTTGCAGTTGGACAGGCTTATATTCTTTAAGTTTATTAAATTGCCAAAATCAACAGGTAGTGTGGATAGCATTTCACAACATGTTAAATCTAGTTCTTCTAGGTGTATCAGCAGACTGAAAGACTCTGGCAACATGGTCAACTGATAGGAAAATAGTTCTATTTTCTGTAAGCCTATTAAATTGCCAAAAGACTCTGGCAACATGGTCAACTGATAGCAAAGTAACAGTTTTATATACTTCAAGTTTATTAAATTGGAAAAAACATCAGGTAGTGAGGATAGCATTTCGCAACTTGATAAATTCAGCTTTTCCAGATGTATCAGCTGCTTGAAAGACTCTGGCAACATGCTCAACTGCTTGCAAGACTCCAGCTTTATATTCTTCAAGCTTGTTAAATTGCCAAAACAATCAGGTAGTGAAAGCAGCGTTGGAGAGTCTAAATACAAATACTCCAGCGAATGGAGGCCACAGGACTCTTCTGGCAAACTGCTACCATAAAATCTAAAGGAAAGGATTTTCAGATACTTAAGACGTCCAATTGAGCATGGAAGCCGTTTCAAATTTGTTTTACCCCATATAGTAAGCTCTCTCAATTGCAAAGGAGCCTGCACGCAAAGAGTATTATATTTAATTCAAATCTGAAAAGCATGAGTTAATAAGTTCTGAAGTAATCTTATTGAACCACGAAATCAAAATACTTACATCCTCATTGTCCTTCCACAATTCTTTCAACTGGTCACAAGAATAAAGCTCTAAAATACTTAAATGTCTTAAAGTAAGCCATGGTGGAAGATTTTTTAGGGGAAAATCATCCCAACGAAGCCACACAAGATCTTCTGATAGTGATGCGAATTTTTCCTTAAACTTGTTTCCTTTCAAAAAAAGAATTTGCAACCCATTTGAGAATATAAGGTGTTTGGATCGTCTACTTGAGTTTCCCTTTAACCAGGCCTTGAATTTGACGGTCAACTTTATCTGTCATATGAAAATTTTATGACGGTTTGGTCATTTAAATGTCTGTCAAAAAAATGTTTAATTTATGAATTTTTATGTAAAATCTTTTATAAATGCAATATCTTGAAAATTTTGAAAACAGTGATAATTATTAGTAATAAATATAAAAATCTACTATAATAATTATGAATTAACAAAAGTGTCTAGGTTCATATTAAAAACAAATCTTATTAAATATATTATAAAAGTTAAAAATAATTATATTCTATTTTAAAAAGATTCTAAATTCATATATATTTTTATAATAATATTATAAATCACATATATTAATAGAAAAAATGATGACTACAATAAAAATGTCAAAAATTTCTATATTCATATTAGAAAATATTCAAAAAAGTTATATTCTATTTTAAATTAATTAATCTTTTTATAATAAAAATTATAAAATGATATATATTATATTTTGTTTATAATAATTTTTTAGAGTTTAATAAAAATATAGCAAGTCAAACTATACATGTAAGAAATTTTAAAGCTGTAATATAGGCTTGCCTTTAACTGACGCTTGTCCTCTTTGAACGCCACAAAAGCATCTGCAGATCGTATCCCTCGAATTGGCATTCTATTCTGATTTTTTTTTTAAAAGCCAGAAATACAATGCGTTTCAATCAACTCAGTAAAACCAGAGGCAGACAGGAGTACAACTTACTGTTTTAACGATTTTAGTTATCAATGATTAACGAAAACATGCAACATAAGAAAGTGGCCTTCTATTCAGCTAATTATTTGCACCTACAAAAACGCAGATATGTATAATGCTATCGGGTGCTAATTTAACCCTCACCTCGAAATGCATCTTTAAGTTATCAATCTGCTCTGGCCGCCAAACACGGTACGGTGAGTGTCTACTTGCAATCTCTCTTCCCATATCCCTGAAATGATCATGCATCCTTATCCTGTCCCTGTAGAACTCGGTTCTCCAATCATACTCATAAACCAGCTCCACAAGACACTTATTCACAAGTGTTTGTAAACCGTGCAGACCACTCCAACGCGATCCATCCCTGAAATGATCTTTACTTCGTCTTCCCTTGCAAGGGATTCGAAGCCTTGTACCAGTTCATCCAATCCAACTGGATGTTCGGCGACCGATAAGGGAACATTTTTCATGACTTTCAATGCACTATTCACAATATTCTTCAAAACTCTGGCCTCATCCCTAAACATTTACAGCCGAGAATAAAAATTAAAATAGAACACACCAAACTACTTAAATACTTCTGTTAACAGAATAGAAGTAGAACCAATGTATTGGATATAAGACTTGACTATCGAAGTAATAGAAAAAATGATACATATTTCGATGCGATTTACAACTTAAAAATCGAAAAAACAGAGAAAATAATACATACTCGTTATTTTTGACCTCGAAGCCGGAATGGAGTGAAATGTTGTGGAGTGCCTTTTTCCACTCATTGAGCTTTTCCTGGGTGTATCTTCCTTTCTTTTCATGTTCTGCAAATGCATCGGCGTACTTTCCCTTATCAGTCCATCTGAGATCAGAGGGCTCAACATGATAGAAAACGGGAATGATTGTAGCAGGAGTTTGAAGCATGAAAGCTAGCTCATCCAAACACCATTTGGATTGGGCATAGTTGGGAGAAAATATGGCAATGTGAAGAGAGGCACTAGTCATTGCTGCTTTTATTTCTGCCGATATCACATCGCCGGGCTCAATTGCTTCTACATCGAGGAAAGCTCGGAATCCCATGCCATCAAGTGTCTGGTGAATTTTGCTGGCGAAAGTGTATTTCACATCAGGTCCGCGATGGTTAATAAATATCTGCCAGGACTTCGTGGATGTAGACGCAGGGGATGGTGCGACCTGATCAAAAGCATGTTGTGGTTCAGTCTGGTTATGCGTGGCTGTAGAAGAGGAAGCCATTTCGATTATGATCTAGACTTAACACAGAGAGAAGGAAAAAGCAAGGTCGTTTAGGTTTTGGCAAATGAAGGGTTCGAATGCAAAGATAAAGGGATAAGAAACTACAACAGGGAAGTATAGAAGAATGGAGATGGAGAAAGGTGGAGGAGATTTAAGGGGAGGATAAGCATAGAAAATGGCGTGTACAAAACCGCGTGAATAGACAATGTTTATACATCTTGCAAGGAAGCTCGGTAGAAGACACAGCAACCACAATTTTAAAGATACAAGCAATATTTTGTTTTTAGTTTGAAAAGGTGATATTTTGTTTTCTTAGGAAAATAAATTTCTATTTGCACTTGAAACTTTCCACACTTATCGAGTACCAAACGAGATTGTTGAGTTGATATAAAAATTGTAATGTTTATTGTACTCATCGATTACAACTAAAGAAATATAAAATGATCTTTTAAAAGAGCGTAAATTTATATTAATTATGATTTATCAATTATTATTGTCTATTATAATGGTAAAAAAATTATTTGTTTTATGTTATTTTCTGTGATTATTTTAATATTTAATGGTAAAAGAATATTTGTTTTATGTTATTTTATGTGATTATTTTAATATTTAATTTTAAATTATGATTTTAATCAATGTGATATTTTTTTATTTTATGTTTTTATTGATTATCAAAAATAAAAGTTAATTCTTAATTCTTAGATTATTTATTTTTAAATTATTTTTAAGATTAATTATATGTTATTTTTATTGATTTAGAATTCTCAATGTTCAAATTTTATATTTAAGTAAAGGTTCAAGTGGACCTATTTTTTATTAATCATCGTTTGTCAATTTTTTGTGACAACATTCAAATTATGCATTTAAGTCAAGTAAAAATATATGTCAATCCTAGGTCATTTGATCATCCATACCATATATCATTCATCAAACATTAAGATCCATCTATAATTAAAATTAGGTTCATCCACATCCCTCGAAGGGGTTGGAAGTAAGAAAAACAAATGGATGGAAACATAAAAGGACTTAGGAGCTGAAATATAAGACTCATTCTTGATCTTTTTTGTGGCATCACATTCTCTTGCCATCACGTATTGACAATGAGTACCCTCATGTGCAAGCTGCTTCCAATGAAGATGGTGACTAGGAATAGAGGCTTGGGAAGATTTCAAGGCCTCTTGTTCAAATAATAAATTTGTTTTTTTAATTATTATTGGCCGAAGGGTAAGCTCCATAGGTGGAACAAGAGATGTTAGGACTGTAAAAAACTTTACCTCAAGTGCGGGCACTTTTCCTCTTTATTCCTTTTGGGAATCAGGAGGAGCGAGAGGAACCCTCAAGGGTTGAGATGTTAGAGCTCCACTTAAAGGACCAGTTGAATAATATTGCTTACCCTTGCCATACATTATAGGGCAAGGGATATCAAGAAGAATGAGAAGCTCAAAGAAATAGAACTTTTCCTTTGACAATGCAAGTGCCTTTCCTTTTTCTATGCTAATTACAGGCAAAGGAATAGAAGGTTCCCCTAGAGGTTGTGAGGTCTTAAAAGAATGGGGAAGTCTACTTGAGGGACTATGCTTGACCTTAACACCCAAATAAGAAGAAGGCCCAAAGGATGAAGCACACTATTGTGTAAGAGTATACTGAAAAGGAATTATAGAAGAAGAAAGAGGTGGAACCAAATCAAACGCTAAGCCCTTGGTCTTGTACTTATTATATGATATTTATAATAAATCACTATGGGTTAGCATGGGTCCCACAGGAGTAGACCATACATGATCAAGAGGAAAGCCCCCACATGACATAGTAGCTTTTATTAATGTCCTAAATAGTCTACATGTAGTGCCCTCATGATGAAACTTTAGACACTAGTAGAAAATGAAAGTGATAGTTTTCATGAAAACTATCTAAGGAATTCCTAGTTTCATTATGAATAAGTTTGATTTTGGTATTAAAATAAATGTTGTAGAAATGGGTAAGTCCCACAAGGATTAACAAAGAAATAGACCTAGAGGGTAAAGAGAAAGAGCATCATGTGTATGAATGGTGGCCTTACACTCATCATACCTCACCCTATGTAGACTATTAACGAAGAGTTCTTTTATTACATTAACTCTAGTGGCAGGATCAACCATGATGCTAGTGATGACATTATTATTGACCTAAGCAGGAATGTAAAGGGGAAAGTACTATCTATGAAATGGCAAGTTATTAGGCATGAAAGATACATAAAGAATCTTAATCTTTTGACTTGGAGGGGAGATCCGAGTGATGGATACTATGTTCACAAAGTGACATCATCAAATTGGTTAGAAGAAGAAATAGTAAAAAAATTAGAAGAATGAAGTGGAAAAAGGTCTATATAAATCTTACAGTTGTTTGCTAGCCTTAGCAACAATTTTTTTGAGTTTTTCTTCCTAGTATCAAACTAGATATTACCACTATTTATGTGATCCTAAATTACATGAGTTAGGTGCACATAATGTTTGGTGTCATGCCTAGGCACTCAATGGTACTAAAGAACATAGAAGCATCATCCCAACTAGGGTAGGGCTTATTTTTGGGGAACAATCTAATCTCCAAGAGGGTGAACAAAGTATATTTTAATAATATATGAAGTACATTAAATAAGAAAGAAATAATGTTTTGAAAACTCAATTTCATTATGATCTAAGCATACTATTCTCAGTTGTATGAGGGATGGTCAACACACTAGTTATTGCCTTATTTTTATTTGACCCTCTAGAAGAAGACACAACTCCAAAATTATCATAATGTGAGGATGATGTGAAAGCCCCATATTAGGCAACCATTTGTTGATAATCTTGTAGCAAAGTACACAAATGAGAAAAATAAGGACTTTCATTAATGACACTTGTGCCCTCAACATTCGCTAGAGACTTCCCGTGGACATTTTTTGAATTTCATTATCAGATAGGGAATAGGGAATTTATAAAGAGATAGATTGGTAAGAAGAAATAGAAATTGTTAACTTCTCATTAGGTTGTTTCTTACAATGGACAAGATCAATGATAGTGAACTTGGAGTCAATGTTCACCTGAAACTAATGAAAGAAATGGTTCATAAGTTGATTAAGAGAAAAGATAGAATTATGAGGACATGAGATAAATAGTTCCAATCTAGTCTCCTTAAGAGATCGTGGGAAAATTTTTTCTAACAAATGATCTTGATTCAAGAAGTAATTACATAAAGCAATGAAAGAATTAGCATGTATATGTGGACCTTTATTACCATTGCACTTCTCAAATTTAGGTATCTCAATCCTTTAAGGCATAAGAGCATTAAAGATATTCAGAGAAAAGAGGGTTGTGATGATAATAAGGAGTAATCATGGATTATGTAGCAATGTTAGTTAGATTATCAAGTTGAGATAGCATTTGACCCATGTTTTACAATAGGGTATTCAAAATGGGATTAGATGGCAGGGGTTAGCCATTGTAGTGGAATCTTGGATCATGGGAGTTTAAACTATAGAACTAAGTGAAGAAGGGATGCTATACCCAAAAACTTTATGAAACACTCTAACTTCAAGAGTAGTAAGAGGCAAAAACTTGGTGTTTGTATTATTGATAAGAGACATACAAGCTACAATAGGATTAACATCTACCATGTGCACAGACACCTCAGACATTAGAATGCTTAGGTAGGTGCTTGAGTAACATATGATTGAGCATCATGATGTCAAATCAAGACTAACGTGTATAAAGGTACATGAGTCTCAACTATGTTTATTAATGCATGAAGCAACTAGGGCCGTTATAATCTGAGATGAGAAAGTATCTCAAATTACCAACAATAGGGGAAACTTGAGAAAATAGGTTATCACGATTAAGGAAATCTTCAAAGTTCTTTAGATTCTCCTCCCAAGATGGAACTTTCTCATATGGAACCCTAAGAGTAGCCTCATAATCTATAGGAGGAGCACACCCAAGAGAAGAATTTGGTTGAGAGTTTGAAGTAGAAGATATCCCAAAGACCGACTAAGAGTCAAATGATCAAAGTTACCAAAGAATGTCAAGCCATGTTTTGGTGAGACTATATCAGTATGGAGGTAAGGTAGCTCTCAAGCTTCTTCTAACTATGTATCTAGAAGTTGTAAACTATGTTGTGAAGCTCATGGAAGAGTATTCACAAATATGCAGCCTTGTAAACTCCAAAAAATGAGAGAAGAAAGTACAAGAAAAATTATTTTGAAGATTCTAAATGTTGTTTTGAGAAATATTTTTAATAGACTATTTCACATCAAGCTCACCAAAATGTAAAGTATGAAAAGTAAACAATTAGTATGAAGGATAATCGAACACTTCAAGGATTCAAGTTTCAACCCTCCAGTTAAGTAAGTATTTAGGTAACTATGACCTTTAGGTTTACTTATTAATTAATTATATATGTGTTCTAACACAACCCATATATTATATGAACCCTATAGTCTTTAGAAAACAAAACTACATTTAATATAGATGTTTCCCAAACAACCTAACAAGATCTTTTCCCAGGACTAACATGCAACTATCAAATGACAAAGTGTCATACTAGTGTCACATATGAAAAAAATATAAGTTATCAAAGTAAAACTCAAAACAAATTGTATAAGGTCCTAGACATAAAAGAAAATCATCTAGTGAATATAGAGTATCTAGAATGAAAATATTAAATGGATTTAAATGAAAATGAAAAGGAAGAG